>CAUYQG010088422.1:0-44574 GCA_963574415.1 Tarsius wallacei | reverse complement strand
TTCTAGTCTACTGTCAAAACTTTTTACTGCATTGTACTTTCCAATTCATTTTCAGAATTTCAGCTTTTCTAAAAAAGTATCTATCTCTTTGCAAATTTTTCATTCTTGTCCTGAATAGTTTAAAAATTTTTTATATTGATTTTCAGTTTTCTCCTGTAGTTCATTGATCAATTTGATAATCAATCTTTGTTGCAATAATCAACCTATGTTAGGAATTTCCAAAAATTTCATTTTGCTTGTGGTCTACTGCTAAATAGGTAGTATGGTCTTTTGGAGGTGCTAGAGAACTCTGTTTTTTTCCTGTCAGAATTATTTTTCTGGTTTATTCTCATTTGGGAGTCAACCAGACACAGAATAGTTTACATGGGGAGAGAGAGGTTACTACAGCAATGAGTCCCACCTGGCTTGGCTCCCCCACCCTAGCCCCTGGCAGTTTCCCTTCTGAATGTCAAAGTGTAGCTGGCCTTAGTGCTTCAGTTGTTCTCATGGCAACCCACCCAGCCAGGACCCATGTGCAGCCAAGGAGTCTACCCTTGAGGCCCATCCTCTCCCAGACTGGCTAAAAAGCAGCTGTGCCAAGGCATTTCATTTTTCTTGTGGCAATTGAGAATGAGATTGTGCTTTTTATTTGGGTCTCTGCCTGCTTGTTGTTGGTGTATAGGAATGCAACTGGAGAATAAGACTTATTATCAAGTCATGTTCTCAACCTTCCCCTCTTCTCAAGAATATTTGGTTTTGCCTGCCACCTAAATGTCTTCTCTTCCAGGGCTGCCATGGTCTGTCGTTTAGTGTGTACTCTGAACAAAGGCTCTTAATGAGGGAGTGGGAGCTGAAACCCGGTCCTGCTCTGCTGCCCAAGCCATGTACCCTGATGCAGGCCTTGCTATGTCTACCTAGAGAAAGGGGGTACAGACTACATCATGGAATGATGCCATCTCTTCCCTAAACCTGGGCTGCCCAGTGGAAAGAAAGCATTTTTCAAATTCATCTATTCAGACTGAACATCATTTTTTAACTTATACAAAGGCACTTTTTAGGTTAGTAGAAACTCTGCCCTGTTCACCATCCAGTCCTCCATTCCAGTACAATCCTGTTATAACCTAGCACACACCCCGGCTTTCCTGATGCAGCAGGGAAATGAAAAGCGAGACTGGGGGAAGGCAAGGTGGGTTCTTGCCTTTTCTTTGCAATTACAAAATTCAGGTAAGGGGCAGATGGGATGAAAGCAGACTAGGAGAGAAGCCAGAGAGGCTCAACTGGGCTTCATAATAAAGAAGACCTGGGGGTTGAATCAGGGAAAGCTACCCAGGGAAGTCCCAGGGGATGAGGGACCTGCAGAGGGTTCTTTGTTTACAGCGAGAGCAGCTCCTTAGCAGAGAGGAGAGGGAAGAAAATGAGGGAGGACACAGGGGGATTTTAAGAAGTATTACTGGGCAATCCTCTCGGGTCCCCTCCTACTGTGGGAGCTTTTCTGTCCTCTCAATAAATCCTACTTTCTCAAAAAAAAAATTTCTGAGCATTATCAACTAGATACCTTTTCAGGTAAAGATTTAAATTCCTTAAAAAGTACATATTATATATACATGAAATACAAAAAACATCACATATTGAAAGTATATGATTTTATTAGTTTTGACACGACACAGGGTTATACCCATGAAACCACACAATCAAGATATGAATATAATTATCACTTACTAAAATGTTCTCATGCCCTTTTTATTCTTGACTTCTGTCCCTCCCATCCTGCCACCCCCCACTATACAGTAGTTTGCCTTTTTTAGTGTTTTATATAAACTAGCCAAAGATGAAGAATATGTCTTCTTTCTTATCTAGCTTCTTTCACTCCTTATTATTTTGGGATTCATTTATGTTATTGCATACTCAAAACTTCATTTCTTATTGCTAAGCAGTATTACAGTATTTCTTTATATGGATATACCACTGTATGTTTGTCCATTCACCTCTCATGGACATTTGGGTTAGCTCCAATTTTGCATGATTGCAAATAAAGCTATTATGCTATTCATGTGCAGGTCTGTATGAAAATGCTTTCATTCCTCTTGAGCAAATTCCTAGAAGTAGAATTGCTAGATCACGTGATAGGTGAATTCTTAACTTTTTAAGAAACTGCAAGCATGTAATATTCCAAAGTATTTGTAGCATTGTATGTCCCACCAGCATCAGAACTTAAAACTTCTGTTTCAAAAGACACATCATTAACAAAAGGAAAAGGCAAGGCACAGAGTGAGAGAAAATATGTTCAAAGCATCTGATAGGGAATGTAGATCTACAATGTACAAAGAGAATAGCAACTATATTCCCCACTAAGGTCTGAATTACTGTACAAGGAGCATATTTTAACAGAGACTTTCTGAACTCAAAAGAATTACAGATCAAGGGAAGTTTAGGCGTGAAGCCAGGAGAAAGGCTTGATCCCTGATCATGTATCTGAAGGGCAGAGGGCTATTTTGGGCTCTTGCAGGGACAACTAGGGAAAGGTGGGTCTCAGAGAGATCACTCTTGACTTTGTAGAAAGAACCTGCTAACAGTAGGGTTTCCAGAGATAAACGAAGCAAGCCACTTGGAGAGGTAGTAAGTGCCCCTCGCTGGAGGGATGCAAATCAAAGCCAACGTTTGGACTGGGTCATGTTAAATCCTTGTCTTATCTTGAGATTCTCAGAGACCCATTTACACCAAGAGAAGGCAGGTGGGTTCTAGAACTCTCTAAATGTGTCCCTGTGGGCTTTTCCTTCTCCAGCTATGCACAGGCTCAGAACTAGGTAAGAAGTCCATGGCACTAACCCAGCATGAATGCCTAATGCTTAGATCTGATCCCAAACCAATGTTGTCTCCCCATTAAACAACCTCATCCTGTCCTCTCCATCACAAATGCCCCCTGGTCGATGGCACAGCAGTCCTGAAGCCCTTGCCATCTATAATCTTCTACCTCCCTCCCACTGATTGTTTTCTTTTTATGTCTCCTTCCTGGACATTACTTATTCTTTACTTTTAAATATTTGCTTCCGTAAAAAAACAAATGAACGCCGGGGACAGATTTATAAAGAACGTTCCTGGAGAGGCGGGTGGATTAATTATTCAGCATCCTCTCCCTTTGTAACTATTTATTGTCTCATATGCATTTATATGGTACCTATCACTGCAGATCTCGCTCCATGCTGGAGACATAATTTCCAGGGACTGACTACTTGTCTAAGATGCATATAGCGTATTGCAATACTATTTTATTTCTGACTGTAACAGCACGTGCCATCGTGGGGTAATTGTGTTCATGTTTTTAAATGTGAAAAATAATCAAATATAACTTGAAAGAGATTGTACAGTAATTCAAGGGGATATTAAACCACCAGGAAGTTAGTCGGCAAATAAATAGGCGTTTGTGGCTGTCAGGGTGAGGGATGGGAGCTGGCTAGCAGTGGGGGAGGAGGAGAGAGCACAGAAGACAAAGAGTGGAGTGCGGCTTTAGTGCCTGGCTGCCAGGTTAGTCGTGCTAAGGGTAGGGGCCTTCCAGGGGCCAAGAATAGAAGACCTGAAGTCACTCGGTCTCATCTGAGGTAGCCAGAAACAGAGGAAAGGGGCCATTGCCCGTGTAGGACAAGAGGCAGAGGCTAGATTGGAGGAGGCGGCTGCAGGTTTTCATGTATGCTTGTCTGGGTGATAATAGATGTTAGACTCCAGGGTGTCTGCTGGGGCAGGCACAGAGGGCAGGACAAACATTTACTTACATGCCTATAGTGTGCCAGGCATATGCTATCTATTGCCTTTACATTATCAGCTATGTTTTTATCATGGAAACTTCCCTATGGAAAGATAGGTACTGCTGTCCCATTTTACAGATGGGGAAGCTGGAACTCTGAGTAGTTCAGCAAAACCTGGGTGCTTTTCCTGACACCTCTCTGCATCCCCTGACCCCACCCCTGAAAAACAAACAAAACAAAACACACTCCCTGCCTTCCTGTAGCTTGCAGACATTGAGGTTGATTCTGGAAGTTAGTAGGTTCTGATTTCCATTCTTCAGTTTGCTTGTTTGGGATGAGAGAACACAAAGAGGGTGGGGAAGGCCTGAAGGTCTAGGCCTGCATCCACCTGTCCCAGGGAGAGGAGTGGGGAACCAGATGGAACTGGAGAAAGGACAGGTCAGTGCCGACCCCTTTCCTTTCAATACTAGTGAAGAGGGATGGCTTCTTCTAGACTTGGAATTTTACATATCATCGTGTGTGCATGAGGAGGTGGAGAAATCCTCCCTGTCCAGAACAAGTGTTGTTGCAGTCCAGTGGCGATCAGCTCAATGACCTTAACAAAGAGCGGGAAGTGGTGTCATGAGCATGTCTCCTCCTCTGTTTCCTCCTCCTCACTCCACCTCCTCATCATCAAATAGGGATCTGGGAGGCTACCTCTGGGTTTGAGACTGGTTTTTTTTTGAGTTGGAGTCTCACTCTGTCTCCCAGACTGGAGTGCAGTGTCCGCTTCCAACCACTGCAGCCTCTAACTGCTGGGCTCTGGTGATCCTTCCGCCTCAGTCTTCCAAGTAGCTGGAACTATAGGCACGTGCTACCACGCCTGGCTAATTTTTGATTTATTGTAGAGATGAGGTCTCACCAAGTTGCCCAGGCGGGTCTCGAACCCGTGGACTCGGGCAATCCACTCACCTCAGCCTCCCAAAGCGCTGGGATTATAGGCTGAGTCACTGAGCCTGGCCGAGACTGGGTTTTTCACAATAACTTGTGAGGCCTTTTCCACCGTATCCATCTCAGGCTACAGATGCACATACAATCTCTGATTTAGTGCCAAGTAACAAATGAACTCTTCTTGAGTGGAAAAACTTCTCAGAGGCAGGTGGCTGCAGGAAGGCAAGCAGACCTCAAGCAGAAGCAGGGTCTGCAGTCTTCCCAGGAAGACTTCCCCCCGTTTCTCTCTCTCTCTCTCTCTCTCTCTCTCTCTCTCTCTCTCTCTCTCTCTCGTCTCTGTTTCTCTCTCTCTCTCTCTCTCTCTCTCTCTCATCTCTCTCTGTCTCTGTTTCTCTCTGTGTGTGTCTCTCTCTGTCTCTCTCTCTCTCTGATCTCTCATCTCTGCTTCTTCCTACCTGTGAATGTGCTGTCTTTTTTCAATACACATAGCAGAATACAGCCACCATCACCTCCAGGTTTATAGCAAAAGCCTGACCTCCCAGGAGAAACTGAACTGACAGCCTTATCTCAGCTCTGACGTTCCATGAAAAAGACGGCAGGTACCAACCCTGTGCCAAGCATCTGGTCTGGAGACCAGGGAGTGAGCTCATACTGTAGGAATATCGCAATTTTCACTAAAAACACTTGAACTGAGGGAAGACATTTCCTAGAAAAGAGGATGCAGGTCTGACAAGCCCATAGGCTCCCCCTCACCTGACAGTTCTTCTGCAAAGCCACATCAACCTTTCACTTTCCTGTCTCTGCGCCATTGTCAAAGTTCATCTTCCCTTCCTCCAGAGCTTAGTTCTGTCCCACCCTCTCCGAGAATGCTGCCCTGGTTTCTGCAGCCACTGTGAGCTGCTCTTCTGAGCTCTTCTGCCATGGAGGGCCTATGCTGTCCACCTGGACAACTGTTTTCCATGTGTTGAGCATCACTGAGCACCTATTCTGTGTCACACACTGTGCTTCAGGCCATGGTGGGGGATGCCTCAAAGGATCAAATGCATCCAAAACCCTGAAGGAACTCACAGTCTAGTCATGTCCACAAAGAGGTAATATACTCATCACTTGTATATACTATTCTAGTCACAATAAAATCATGCTTTACTTTGATGCCGGGTATCCATTTAAAAGGAGGGAGGATTGGCTGAATCTGGGTCATTACAGTAGGAAGTTCATATATATAGTCATTTACTCATGAATATTAATGCACTTAATGAGGGTAAAACATATTACTTAAAGCCAAGTGTTCATTACAGCTACTGTTGGATTTGCTCATTACTCTTTCCCACATGGATATTATCCATGATTTACCTAAATATCAAGCATCTGGGTACACCTGTGGCTAAATTAGGTTAGCTGGTTGTTGGCAAAAATTGTTTGCTAATTTCCAGGGTATTCTTGCAGTGAGTATTTTCACATTTAGGTTCATAACTTGCATTAACATTACCTGGTTAATAATATGAACAGAAGTTTTGTTTATGCTTTTTTTGGAATATAGTAAAATAATGTAAGATAACATTAATACTACCTGGTTCTGAACTGCATCTATAAGGTGTATCATAAAACCATTATTTTGGAACCTACTAATATAAAATTCAAAGCAATTAAAAAATGAGCCAGGATCAAGTTTGTATCGTTACCACTTACAAAACTAAGGATCTATAAATTGGCCGAATAAAAAAAGATTATAAAATAAAGACTTATGTAGTTCTGGAGCTGGCAAAAAGATAAAAATTGGGTATAATCTAAACTATCCTCGAAATCCCTTAAGTCATCTTTAAAATATATGTAAATATGCCAACTCAAAGTATATCCAGTAAAACCCATTTTTTTCCTCCAACATTGACAGAAATTCCTTTTTTTAGTTGTGCATTAGATGAGGAAGTTGGGGTGGGTTTGGGGCCATGTTGTATGGAAATAACAGATATTCCAGGTACATGAATGTTAATACACAGGTCACACTCAACTCAGTAAGAGGCACATAGAAGCCAAGGCCAGGGAGGGCATGACTCACTCTGAAACTGCTTTGGCTAGAAAAGCTGAGTTTCTCCTCTTTCCCATTTTACTCTGGTTAAAATTGCACACAACAGACCAACCCCAAAGAATATGATCTGGCTGTAGCCAGGACAGGTCAATAGCAATGTCCTCACCCACCTCCCCCAAGGAAGGTCCCAGGTGTTTATGGGCCATTTAGAGTCTGTAGAGATCTGCAGAACTGACTTCTTCCCCAGTTTCAGGCAGGAAGAGGGAAAACTTTGCTTTCAGTGTGAAAAGAACAGCCCTGTTACCTAGCTGGAATCCTAAAGTAGTTTCCACTCCACTTCTGCTTGGGGAAATTTTGTTCCCACAACTATAGCAAAGTTTAATTATCATGCTTCTGCTGTGGGGGAAAATTCTATTCTGAAAGCAAGTCTTTCTCAGACCACTCAATCATCTTGCTCCTTGACCGATGGTTCCGCTGCAGGGCAGGAAATTAGGAAAGATCCATACTTAGGAGAAAGTGTATGGGTGGTTGGTATCACAGCCCTGGAGTCCCAAAGGGCTGGTGTGAGTTTGGGATGGGGAGAGAGGAAGAGAAAGGGCAAAACAGGCCAGATATTGACCTTCTTGCACTAAAAGTCTCAGAGCTGTGACTTCTGGCCTTCCCAAAGCAGCCAGAGTAGCATGGCACTGAGGGGCATGGCCAAGGAGGATGCAACCTCTTACCTCTCCAAGTCACTGGAAACCTTGTTCTACTAATAGGCGACAGCTGCAAATGATGGAGCATTTACATGTGCCAGCCCTGTGAGGAGCTTTCTTTCGGTTTTCCCAAAATGAACTTCAATGCACACACTGGGTGTGCAAGAAATATACGAGAATTACATTTTATTGTGAGTCCTTGTGACAATCCTGGGCCTACCCCTGCAACCTGCATCCAGCTTCTACCTGGATGCTGCACATGGGAGGCCAATCCCAGTTACCAATTTCTGCACACCTGACTCCCCCAAACACCGGGACTTAAAGCAGCAGTATTTACATTATTATCTCTTGGTTCTGTGGGTCAGGAATTAAGACAGGGCATAGTTGAGTGATTCCTCTGTTCTGTGTGATGTTGACTGGGGTCACACAATGGGATTCAGCTGAGCCTGATCTAGACAGGACTGTCCAAGATGGCTTCACTCATATCTAATGCCTTCTCAGGGACACTTGGGAAGCTGGAAACCACTGAGTTTCCCTCCCTCTTGGCATAGTGTCAGGGGCTTTCTTGGTCCAGTAGCCTGACTTTTCATGCAGCAGTTCGGGGCTCCAGGAGACCAAGGCCACCAGTCCTCTTAAAAAGGCCAACACTGGCCGGGAACCGCTGGCTCAGCCTATAATCCCAGCACTTTGGGAGGCCAAGCCAAGTGGATTGCCTGAGCCTGCAGGTTCGAGACCAGCCCGGGCAATTTGGCCAGACCTTGTCTCTACAATAAATAAAAAATTAGCCATGCGTGGTAGTGCGCGCCTGTAGTTCTGGCTACTTGGAATGCTGAGGCTGAAGGATTGCCAGAGCCCAGCAGGTTGACGCTGGGGTGGCCATAAGCGTGCCACGGCACTCTAGCCTCGGGGACAGAATAAGACTCCAACTCAAAAAAAAAAAAAGGCCAAGCCAAGAACTGGGTATAACACCACTCACTGTACTCTATTGGTCAAAGCAGTCACTGGCAGCCCAGTTTCAAGGGGAAGAGGCCACAGAAGCCGGCCTTTATAGATGGAGTCTCCCAAGCTCCCATGGCTTCTAAGGGGGTGCAGCTGGTAGGAAGCACAACCTGAATGCCTAGCTCCTCCCTACTGAGTCACGATTGGCAGCAGCAATCATCACAGCCATTGTCTCCTGCTGAGGCCACGGTCAGTATCCTCCTGCCATTATTAGTCCTGGAGCATTACCCTCCCTCATCCATCTCTTAATTCCTCCCATGCGTCTACAAACAGCCCTCACCGCTGTAGTAAACACCATTTTTGCTATCTCTGTTTCCTCTTCTCCACCTCCCCTGGTTCAAAACACAAGTATTTTAGGTGGCATGTGATGGGGCAGAGGTCAAACACCAACAAGTCTACCAGATGTTTGTTTAAAACAAAAACAAAAAAGAACCCAAGGTCCTGGATCCAGAAAAAGATGGAGCCGAAACAAAATGTCTCAAGTAGAGGCAGGGGGCATGAGAAGCTTATCCCGCTCCCTCCCTGAGAAAGAGGGGTCCCTGGGTCTAGGAACAAGCAGAGGAAGAGAGGGGGAAGCTTCGTGGGCTTCCTAGGGGTCTTTGGCAGAGCTGTGAAGATCTCTGAGGGGAATGGCCAAACAGTGTTCCCAGGGCGCTGGGGGCCAGGCAGCCTCTCAGAGAGACCCTGTGCTTCTTGAGGAGCCGAGATTGGTCAATCTCAACTGGCCATGCTAATGTGACGGCAGACCTCTTGGCAGTGGTGGGTGACTCAGAATCAGATAGATTTCCAAATGGCTCAGCTCTGTGGGAACCTCTTGGGATTCTGACCCCACCCTGGGGTGGTATTTCCTGAACTGATTGGGGTCACCTAGAGGAAGTTGCAGTCATGACTCATCTGTCTGGAGAGCCCTGGATCACGAAAGCTGCTGTCCTGTCCACTGCTCCTAGAAGAGAGATAGAGGGAGAAGGGGAGTAGCCCTGCCCTCTGTCTTCCTCCTACCCTCCAATATTCCCTAAATGCTTCTATGGAGGAATCAAGATGGGTAACATCAACTTTGGGAGGTTGAAGTAGGAGGATAGCTTGTGGCCAGGAGATTGAGATCAGCCACATAGTGAGACTCCATCTCTACAAAAAATATAAATAAACGCATAAGAGCCTGTCGTGACAGCAGTGTCTCACTAGCATTTCACGGCAGTATTTTGCTTTACTCTCTTTGTGGGAAGATGTAACCACTATTTATGGCAAGTGTGTGTTTTAGGATCCTCACGAGAAACAGATGGACACCCAAATTGGGACATTCCAAAAGAATGCATGACACAGGCGTGGGTGGGTGTAGGGGAAATTCAAGGGAGAATGCAGGAGCCAGAGGCTTTCTTATGAATGCAATGTCTGTTCATTATGGAAAACTTGGAAGGTAAAAAGAACTAGAAAAGAGAAAAACCAAGTCGCCTGAATTCCTACTGGGGAGAAACACTGCTGACACTTTCTGGAGGAGTTTTTCCTTCCTTTCTCCTTCTTTCTATAGAGAGGTGTCTGTCTGGGAGGCTTCCCAGGTTCTTGCAGATCCAACACTTTAAGGACAGTGGAGAGTTAACACACACGAGTGAACATCCTGCTTTTCATCTAGAAGCAGGCTCTGAATAAGACCCCTTATCTTTGTATCCAGTTTCAATCTTTTTTTTAATTTTTAATTTTAAAGATGTGGGGTACAATGCTGGGTTAGGTATATAAATGTTCATTATGCAGGTAGCCTTGTTGATGGGGTGTGCCCTCCCTCCCCTGGCAGTTTCCCACTACTGCCAATCCCACCCCCTCCCCTGGCAGTTTCCCACTACTGCCAATCCCTTTCTTGTGGTATTATGATAATTGTTTCAAGTCCACTTTTGAGTAAGAACACATGAAATTCAGTTTTTTGTTTCTGTGATAGATCACTGAGTATGATAGACTCTAAATCCATCCAAGTTGCTGTGAAGTTCATATGTTTGTCCTTCATGTCTGCGCAGTATTCCATTGTGTATATGTACCACATTTTTTTAATCCAGTCCAGTTTCGATGGGCAGCACAATTGGTTCCATGTTTTTTGCTATTGTTGATAGTGCTGTAATAAACATGCGTGTATCTTTTTTGTAGAATGATTTGAATTCCTCCGGGTATATTCCCAATAGGTCATATGGAAAGTCAATTTCTAGTTCTTTCAGAAATAGCCACACTGTTTTCCAAAGAGGTTGCACTAGTTTGCATTCCCACCAGTAATGTAGAAGCATTCCTTTTTCTCCACATCCTCACCAGCATCTATTGGTGTTTTTGTTTTATTAATGATGGCCATTCTTACTGGGGTTAGGTAGTATCTCAGTGTGGTTTTGATTTGCATTTCTCTGATGATTAGTGAGGCTGAGCACTTTTTCATGTATCTGTTGGCTGCCTGTATATCTTCTTTTGAGAAGTGTCTATTTATGTCTTTCATCCACTTTTTAATGGAACTGTTTGTTTTTTTCCTTTCAGCACATTTGAGATCCTTGTAGATCCTAGATGTTAGGTCTTTGTCAAATGTATAGTTGGCAAACATTTTTTCCCAGTCTGTGGGCTGTCTCCCCAATCTCTCAATAGTTTCTTTTGCTTTGCAGAAGATTTTCAGTTTGATGAGCCTCCACTTGTCTATCTTCTCTTGTGGTATGGGCACTTGTGGTTTTGATCAGGAATTGTTTGCCAATTCCAATTTTCATAAGGGTGTCTCCTACATTTTCTAAGGTTCTTATAGTTTGAGGCTTTATGTTTAGGTCTTTGATCCATTTAGAGTTGATTTTTATGTATGGTGATAGGTAGGGGTCCCGTTTCAATCTTCTGCGTATGATCAGCCAGTTTCCCCGCACCATTTACTGAATAGGTTCTCCTCTCCCCAGTGATTGTTGTTGGAGGCTTTATTAAAGATGAGTTGGTTGAGAAATCAAGGTTTTGCTTCCAGAACCTTATCCTGTTCCATTGGTCTGTATGCCTGTTCTTGTACCAATACCAGGCTGTTTTTATTATTGTAGCCTTATGGTAAAGTTTGAAGTCTAGAAGTGTGATACCTCCTGATTTATTTATTTTGCTAAAGATTATTTTGGCTATTCATAGTTGTTTATGTTTCCATATGAATTTCCGTATTGTCATTTCCAGGTCTTAGAAGAATTATGTTGGTAATCTAATGGGTATTGCACTGAATCTGTAGATTGCCTTTGGTAGGATGGACATCTTAACAATATTGATTCTTCCTATCCATTAGCATGGAATATTTTTCCATTTGTTTGTGTCTTCTTGGATTTCTTTGAGCAGTGTTTTATAGTTTTCATTGTAAAACTTGTTCACTTCTCTGATAGGAAGATGCCAAGATATTTCTTTTTCTTTTCTTTTCTTTTCTTTTTTGTGTGTATGTGGCTATTGTGAATGGGATTGGACTTTTTATTTGGATCTCTGTCTGCTTGTTGTTGGTGTATAAGAATGTGACTGTCTTCTGCACATTTATTTTGTACCCCGAGATTTTGCCAAAGTCCTTTATCAGTGCAAGCAGGTTTTTGACAGATTCGCTTGGATTTTCAAGGTATAGGATCATATCATCTGCAAAGAGGGATAACTTAACTTCCTCTTTTCCTATTTGGGTACTCCTGATTTCCTTCTCTTGTCTAATTGCTCTAGCTAGAACTTCCAACACAATGTTCAACAAGAGGGGTAAGAGTGGGCAGCCTTGTCTTGTTCCAGTTTTCAGGGGAAATGTTTCCAGTTTCTGTCCATTTAGTAATATGCTAGCTGTGGGGTTATCGTAGGTGATACTTACTATTTTGAGGTATGTTCCTTCCATACCTAGGTGTTTTAGGGTTTTTATCAAGAAGCGATGCTGGGTTTTATCAAAAGCTTTTTCTACATCTAATGATATAATCATGTGGTTCTTGTTTTTTACATCTGTTGATGTATTTAATTACATTTATGGTCTTGCGGATGTTGAACAAGCCCTGCATCTTGGGGATGAAACCTGCTTGGTCATTGTGGATGATTTTTGATATGTGTTGTTGGATCTGATTTGCTAGAATCTTGTTGAGAATTTTTGCATCTATGTTCATTAGGTATATTGGCCTGTAGTTTTCTTTTTGTTTCCATCTTCTTTCAGAACTTTAACCTCGAGAGAAGACCCCGTACACTTAGAATGACTTCCATGTCATCATATCTTCGCCATTCATCTCTTGACAGTCCCCTGGATTTTTTTTTTTTTTGTCTCCTTTGAGCCCCTCCCAGCATTAGAATGATAATAAGAGCTACTCTTAGCTCTTACTATTTATTGCTCACTCAGTCTCTTTCCTTGGACATATTAGCTCACTTAATCCTCACTTACTGAGTTTGGAAGCGTATGAAGAAATAAGATGTCTTATCTCAGGATGCCTCTCATCCCCAAACAACACAGGACAACAACACAAAACATTACAGACTTTTATTTTTTTTTCTTTCTTTCTTTCTTTTTTTTTTTTTTTAAGTTGAGGTCTCACTCTGTTGCCCAGGCTTGAGTACACTGCAGCCTTGACCTCCTGGGCTCAGGTACACACCATCATGCCTGGCTAATTTTTTGATATTTTGTAGAGATGAAGTCTTGTTATGTTTACCAGGTCGGTCTTGAACTCCTGGGCTCAAGCGATCCTTCTGCCTCGACCTTCCAAAGTGCTGGGATTACGGGTGTGAGCCATGATGCCTGGCAAGAACATTACAGATTTTTCTAAGTTAGCTTCTCAGGAAACTGAGACTCAGTCGCTTTTCAAATATTCACAGTATGGTATGAATTCTAGCGATATTTATAGCCTTCAGAACTTCTGGCACAGTCTAAAACTGTTGGCTGTACAACCATGTTTCCTAAATTCAATCATGTTTCTCATCGATTTACATTTTGAATTGGAAAAAGTCTTTGCCTCAAGATATAATAATAAAAACCACACCAAATAAAATGGAAAACTTTTCCCCCTCAATATTTAAAGGAAAATGATTTTTATGCAAAACACTCATTTGTCTGCTTAAAGTAAATCACAGCATAATGGCAGTTGAGGTTCAGAGCCAGACACTTTTGATTTGTTTTCTACAAGGAGACGTTTGGTTAATGATATGTGTTTTTGTGTCTCTGACTAGTGAGCGGCAGAGAAAGCCCCAGGGTGAGGGCAGGTCAGGTTCTGGCCTCTGCCCCGCACTCCTGTCCCACCATATGCAAATTCTAGCCCTTTGTGTGGTATGCACCTTAGACTAGAGTTGCGAGAGAAGAAAGAGAGAAAGATGAATCTTTTCCTCCTTCTGCCTTCTAGGTGTCCTCAGGGTGGGTTGTTAGGGCAAATGCCATGAGGAAAGCACCAACGGGGCCAAGTGTTTGAGTTTTAGGTCAGATGTTGCCACTCATGTTCTTGACTCTGAGGCCCTGAAATGCTCAAGCCATGAAGAGAGGGCACTCTCACTACTGCTCTGACCAGGAAAGTCAAGGGAGCAGAAAGCACTGGGGAAAGAAACTCTGAGTAGTACTTCAAAATGTCATCCTGCCTCTTGTGTGATTTCTGATTCTCTCAACGACTCTACCAAGGGGATGTTGTCAGCTCCATGTTTCAGACTGAGACCTAAGTCTCAGAAAATGACATGTCTGGCCCCACAGTTGCTAAAATCAGGGTTAGATGGTAACCCTGGGGTCTTTGACCTTAAAGTCCCAGTCTTTAAACGATCTCATACTTGCCTCTTGGACTTGCCAGCATTAGGCAGCCAGAGGCTACTTTCTCACCACCTGACTGGAGGGGTCAGAGTGAAGCTGTGTGTGCATCACATTTCAGCAGGAAAAAGGTGGTGACTGGAGCTGCCTCTCCCCCAGCAGACATACCAGGCAGCCAGTGGGGAGTTTAGCCTGAACCCAGGGTTTCTCCTATAGAAGACAAGGAGTTAGGGCACTGTTGGAATTAAAAGAACAAATAGAGAATGTTCTGGATTTCATATCAATGCTCCTTGTCTGGAAAATATTACTCTAAGCCTTCTGACCTCAGGTCATCTTCCCATCTGTCCCTCGCCAGTGTTTCCAGCCTCCATGACCGCTCCACCCCCGTTGTGGTGCCCAGGCCAGCAGCCTGGAGTCAACCTTGACATCTCCCCATTTCCCTACTTATGCCCAGTTGGCCAGCATGTCCTGCCTACCCTACCTTCTGAGAGACTTCAGAGGCCTTTCTCTGCTCTCCCTCCTATCAGCCACCATCCCAGCAGTGTCAATGTCAAGTCCCACCAGATCTCGGAACTGCTTCCCACCTGACCTTGTATGTTCACCCTGCCCCCTCCTCTAGTCCTGTCTACACTTCCCTCCATAATTCTTTCTATACTCTCCTTCAATCCTATCCACATCCTCCTCCAATCCTGTCTACAGTCCTACATACTCCTTTCATTCTGTCTGTATCTTCTTCCATCACTGTCTATACCCTCCTCCAACCTTGACTATATTCTCCTTCAATCCTGGTCACACACTCCGGGCAGGACCATCTTCCCAAAACACAAATCCAACCCTGCCACTTCTTTACACACCCCCTCACTACCACCTTCAAGGTCACATCCTCAGTGTTAGCCAGGCACGGCCCAGGTCTCAGGACTCCCCCTATACTCTCTTCTGGCCGTGCTGACCAGTGGGCTCTTCCTCTGCACCACCCTCCCCACTCTCCACCACCAGCCTGCACGTCCTGCACTCTACCTGGATAGCTCTGCTTCCTTTCTTTTCTTCTGGCACATGTCTGCTCGTTCTGTGGGCCATCTTAGATGTCCCTTCCCCAGGAAGCCTTTCTAACCTCCCAAGACAGGCTCGGTTCCTCTCCTCGGTTCTCACTGAGCCCGACATAGTATCATTCTTTCTGCATCATAATTGCCTGGGTAAGCATTCATCTCCACACACTATGAGACTTTGGAGGGCCGAGTCGAGGTCCGTTTCATCCCTGAACCTTCAGTGTCTCATGATTCCCTGCATTCTTTTGCTCAAAACGATTTATTGAGCATTTGCTACATGCTAGACACTGGGGATAAGCAAGGCAGGCAAGGCCCCCACCCTCATGGGACTTTCAGTTTAGTGGGAGCAAAGCAAAAAAAAAGATAAACATCTAAAATTACATCTAGTGGTGATAAATACTCCAAAGAAAACTGAAGCCGTGGCCAGAGGGCACAGAGTCACTGATGTTTTAAACACAGGGGTAGAGGAATGTCTCTCCAAGGAAGGGACATCAAAGCAGCAACCCAAACACTCAGTAGTCCTCAGTGAAACGTGGTTGACTCACGAACTCAGTGTCTCACTGAGTGACAATCTCTCCCCTGTTTTTCTAGAAGCCTCTCACTGCAGCTCGCTTTGTTCCAAGTCACAGACATCTGGCTTAGAGACCTGAGTGGGAGTTTTAATTAACCTAACACACAGCAGAGGGAATGGAAGCCCAAAACCCCAGAAGCCTTTTCTGCAAAAGGTCCAAGGCTCAGATAATAAAATGGTGCTTTCATTCTCATTAGTGGGGCAATTGATTTAAGAACCAGACCCCGTGGATTATTGATTAGTGTTAATCATTAGAAAATGCTGAGTTAATGAATCTAACTGCCACAAGACCCTGTGGGACTTGGGGAAGGCCAGTTAGATACAATAACCTTTTCCCCTCCCAGTCCAGCCAACAGATTTATTTACAGAAATCTACATTTTTCTCAGGAAAAAAAGGCATAGTAAAAGTCACTGGGAGTAAGCTGTTTCCCCAGCTGACCTGGGCCTGAGCGATTATCCCCAGCCTTAATAACATGCCTCAGCTGCTCCTGTCATAACCTGTTTCCACCTAGCTTTGCAAAATAAACTTTTCATTTTAGAGTAGCTTTAAATTACAGTTACAGAAAAACTGCAAAGATAGTACAGAGAGTTCCCGTATACTACACACCTTGTATTCCTTATTGTTAACTGCGTATATGTTAACACTGTCACAATTAATGGACCAATGCTGGTATATTATTATTAACTAAAGTTCATCCTTAATTCAGATGTCCTCCATTTTTTCTTAAAGTCCTTTTTCTAATCCAGAATCCCATCCAGGAAAGCACATTCCATTTAGTTGTCATGTCTCCTTAGGCTCCTCTTGGCAGTGACAGTTTCAAAGACTTGCCTTGGTTTTGTTGACCTTGGTAGTTTTAGGGAAATTCTGTGAAGATGTTCTGTAGAATGTCCCTCAACTGGGTCTTAGCTGAAATTTTTCTCATGATGAGAGTGGAATTTTGAGAGGAAGACCACAGAGGTAGAGAACCCTTCACGTGCCCTCATTTGATGGGTGCCTGCTGCTAGCATGATCGATCACTGTTGACATTGACCTTGAATTCCTGGCTGAAGTCATGTTTGTCAGGTCTCACCACTGTGAAGTTGCTCTCCCTTCTCCTTTTTGTGCTGTACTCTTTGGAAAGGAGTCACTCCGAGCACCTCACAGTTAAGGAGTAGGGCATTATATACCATCCTTAAGGGTGGAGTGTCTTCATAAAGTATCTGGAATTTTTCTGCATGAGAGATTTATTTTTACTAGCATGGGCCCATGGATATTGATGCTTCTACTTTGGGTTATGATCCAATATTATTTTACTTATTTTGTGGCTAAAATTATTCCACCTTTGGCTACTGGGAGCTCTTTCAGTTGGCTTCTGCATCTCTGCTTTTGAGAGGTTTTGTTTTGGTGTGTGTGTGTGTGCACTTCCTTGCTTTCTAGCACTATGAGATGTTCTAGGCTTGTTTTGTCTATTTCCTGCCCTAGCCCTGGAGTCAGCCATTTCTCCAAGGAGCCCAATTCCTTTTATTGGAGAATCCTATATTAATTTTCATAATGGGCTGTCATTTTGTTTTGTTTTCTTCATGAGTATAAAAGTAAGACAAAATCATTGTGGAAAATTTAGCAAATATATGAAAGAATGAGAATGAAAATAAATATCTTTAATAGCCCAACAGGCAAAGAAAGCCACCGTTACCCTTTTGAGGTATTTCTCCCAGGTCTTTTGACTAGTTGCTAGCTCCTGAGAAGTGCTTCCTATTCTTTCACTCTTGATGTGTGCCACACCAAGGAATATCACCAGGGAATGAGGGGCTGTTTGGCCTCCCTCCTCCAGTCTCTTTTCTTAAGTGGTCTGCTTGCTGGGCCTTTGCCAACTCTTCCCACCAGCTGATCACAGATCCCAGAGGCCAGGGGTCAGGTGTGTCCACTAGCAGCTCTGTGACCTCAAGCATGATAGTTTACCTCACTTTCTTGTTTTTTTAGGATGAAATGAGATTATATGTACAAAGTGCTAGAAGAGAGCCTGACAAGTATCAGGTATTTTAGAAAGTAAAAAATGTTATTATTATAAGTACAATTGTTATTAATAATTCTAAAGATAGAAGTTCAGGCTTAGTGTGGTAGGCATGCCTCTGCAGGGGATGTATTTGCACAAGCAAACTGCCTCCTTCATGGGAACCTTCATAAACTCGATCTGGTCTTTCCTAGGCTTTTGAATGAGTCAGGAGCTGTCTCTCTACAGGACCAGCAAATACAAAAGAAAGTTCCTGCGATTTGAGTTTAAAAGAATATGTACCCAGGGGCAGAACTGCACTGTGGTCAAGAACATGGGCTCTAGAGCCAGGCGGCTCAGGTTCAAATCCTAGCTTCATCACTCACCTGCTGGGCTACCTTCATTCCACAAGTTATTTAACCTCGCTGGGCAAAATGAAAGGATAACAACGTTGCATATCTCGTAAGGCTGCTGTGAATACTAAATGAATTCATAAATGTAAGAACGCGAAACAGCACCTGGCATAGAGTAAACACTCGATTAATATTAGTTACTGTTTGTATTACTTCATCATTCAGGACTCCTTAGATTACAAGTAACAAAAAAGTCAACCACAAAGGACTTAAATAAAAGGGAATGTATTGGCTCATGTAACTGAGCTTCAGTGCTTCATAGAATCTCATTGGTTCTGGTCGGGTTGGATGTTCATCCCTGTACCAATCCTGATGACAGGGAATCCAAGGATCAGACTGGCCACTTTATTCTCAGGTTTCTCCCCTAAAGAAAATCACAGATGATAAAAATGGGGCTGTCAGAAAGTAATCTGTTTTTCCTTGAAACTGTTTTCCTTTACCTGGAAGATAAAGCTTAAGAGGACAGAACTCTGTGGGGTTAAATATTGAGCTAATGGGCAAGTCGGAACCACAAAGAGTTGCTCCTGGCCAGGGGAGGAGAGGAGAAGTGAAGCTGGGCAAACAGGAAGCCGATCTATGGGCCAGAATCATTTTCTATGTCATCCTGACCTTGTATCAGAGAATCTCTTACAAGGTTCCCAAGTGGTCCCTGCTAGGATAGGGGCAATAACACCAGATTAGAGCCAGAAGTCCTGAGTGCAAGTGCTGGTCCTGCTGTATGACATTGGACAGGTGGCTTGCCTGGTCTGGGCCACCACCTCCTCCCCACCGCCACCCCTTTATCAAGGAGTGGGTTGGTTGTCCTAGCACCATGTCAGCCCTAGAAATCTTTGAATTCTTAGCCAGATAAGTAATTGTTCTCTTGTGTTTACTTTTCCTCCAAATAAATAGACTGTGGGCATGCAGGGGAGGAGCCCAGTACAACCATAGTGCACGACTCAGGTGTCAGAACCCAGGCGGGGGGTAAGGGAGTGCAGATACACAACGGTGCCTAATCAGTCCAAGGCTCTGATGTTTCTGTTATCCTTAAAGCCTGATGCCAGGCAGCCCAGGTAACTGGGGTTTGTTACTGGCATGCTCTGTGGGGATAGTTCCCAGATGGCCACCTGGGGTGGCCACCTGCAGTCTGACAGGATGAGCCCTAAGCCATTTGCTGCTGGAAAGCTGGGCTGGGGGTTTCCACCATCTCTAGAAGAATCATGAGGCCACTATTCTGACTGTGTCCTTCTGTAGGAATTCTGGATAAAATGGTTCCGCAAATCTTACTTCCTTGGAGAATGCTTCCTGGGTTTCCAGGCTGGGCTCGGTGCCCTTGTATCACGGACCCACGCCCATCTGCTTGTCTGTCTCATCACCCAACACACTGCCTTTTCATCTCTATCTGATTGTCTGCCTGCCCCACCGAACTGTGAGCAATGAGACTGAACTCTGTCCAGCCCCTCACGTAGATCTGGTACACAGTAGGTGATCTATGCTAGTTGAATGAATGAATGGATGAATGAATAAATTTAGATAATCCAGAATACTTTCTAGCTCAGCCTTGTAAAGCAAGAAAACATGGAGTCAGGCTGATTTGGGGCAAGTTGCCTAATCTCTCTGGACCTCAGTTTTACTTGCTGTACAATAGATATAAAAATAACAATTCATCCTCACTTCATGAGACTCTTTTAAGGATTAAATGAGACAATGTCCACAATACTACTAACTACCCTTCCTCGACTGCTCCCTATGTCCCTGGTGCTATATTAGGTTACATACCGTGTGTTTAAGGTGATAGAGTGGTATCTAACAGCTATCCATTCCCCGCCTCCCGCCCCCCCCAGAACTACATTAGATTAATCTGTTGCCAGGAGCAGTGGCTCACACCTATTATTCCAGAAATTAGGGAGGCCAAGGTGGAAGGATTGCTTGAGCCCAGGAGTTTGAGACTAGCCTAGGCAATATAGTTAGACCTCATCTCTACAAAAAAAAAAAAAAATCCAAAGCAATTAGCCAGGCATGGTGGCTCACACCGATAGTCCCAGATACTCAGAAGGCTGAGGTGGAAGGATCGCCTGAGCCCAGGAGTTTGGGGCTGCAGGGAGCCATGATTATGTCACTGTACTCTAGCCTGGGTGACAGAGTGAGAACCCAACTAAAATAAATTGATTTGTTGGAGGGATGGGTGGTTGCATGAGTAGGTGGATGGGTGGGTGGATGGGTGGATGGATGGATGGATGGATGGATGGATGGATGGATGGAAGTAGCAGCCTTCCAATAGCAGGGGATGGAGTGAGTATGGGGATACCACTGGCTCAGCAGTTATACCATTTTAGAATAACTATCTTGGACTTTGGAGATTTCCTGGGTATGTAGGTTTGGCTTTAATTAAAGTCTTAGCACAGTGTTAAATGCCATTTTATTTTAGCTCATAATTAACACAAATGAGATGAGTGGATCACAAGCAGCACACATTTTGAGAAAGTGAAAAACAGCATTTGAGCTTGGTGGTTTCCATTTTTGCTTTTCCCCCTCCCATGCTCTGTTCAATTAAAAGTTTTGAGAAAATATTACAACTACACTCCTTGTCTTTGTGATAATGAAGCATATTAATTTGAATGTGATGAATACAATATTCCACTGACTTTTTTATTCCCTTATCTACAAAGTTTAAAATAATGGGCCAATTAAATCAGGAGAGAATACAGGGTTTGCCTGGGGCTTCAATTCAGCAACCAAAGAGCTGAAAGAACAAAATTCTGTGACAGTGTCTGGGGCCAGACTCTGTCCCTCAATAAAGCTGGCAGACACTAACTCATGCTGGACAGATGTGGACCAGTGCAGAATATGCACTGAATTGGGGATAAATAGGGTGGTTTTAGAACCTCCACCAATATTTTCTCAGAGAATATTGCTGGATGGAGGGATGGTTGGATAAGTGGGTGAGTGGATGGATGGAGGGAAGGAGGGAGAGAAGGAGGGAGAGATGAATAGATGAATGGATGAAATGGAAGAATTAACCAGATGATCTCCCAAGATCCCATTCTTCCTAAGGTAGCATATTAAGTCTAGTCTGGAACAGACCTAACCCTTCCAAGACCTAGAAGTTAGAGGCAGAAATTACAGGTAAAGCCCACTGCTCTGGTCTCTCTATCCTGAAAGCATAAACTGTAAAGTATAGAGCTGGCTGTGCTTGGGTACAACCCCTGGGAGCTCCACTCTAAAGCAGAGCAACCCCCCTACCAAGCCAGTTAACCCCAGAAAAGGGTGAGCTTTCCCCAGCATGAACTTCCACATGGGAAGAGAGACATCTGGAGCAGCTGTGAACCTGACACATGATCCAAGTATCTCCCTGAGGACCTCTGGAAGTCTTCCCACCCCCATGATGATGCCCTTTAGGCATTAACTCCACCTTGTCACTGGGTCATCTGAGGCAGCCTGTAGACACAGACCCCACAAGCTGTGTACCTTGCCCCCCTCCATCCTGTTCTCTACATTGCAGACGTTTGAAAACACACACATACATATTCATGGTTTTGTTCCTTTGCTTAAAACCCACTGTGCCTAGACTAGAGAAATCCTTCACATGGTCTGCAAGACTCTGCATGGCCTGAGCCCTGAGGGCTTCCCAGCCTTCCCTGTTGCCGTGCGGCCTCCACTCCTGCCCCTTCCCTGGGCTCTAGCACTGGTTCAGTTCGTTCCCAGATACCTTTTCAACACTGAGGGTCCCACTTACCTCAGGACCTTTGCACATGCTATCCCTTTTGCCTTAAAGTTCTTGCCCCACCTGCTGTCTAGTTCATGCCTATTCATCCTTCAGCTCTTAACTGAAGCATCACTTCCTCAGGGAAGGCATCCCTGCTGCAACCCCCTATACCAGCTCTAGCCTGGGTTGGGCCTTATGTCTATGTTGTCATACCCCTGAGTATTTTCATATATGTGTGCTATTATTTGAGTTGTATCCATCCTCCCCATTAGTATCATAATCCTTAATTTCTAATCATTGTATCCCTAGTCCTTAGCCCAGTGTGTGGCTCATAGTAGATTCTCAATAAATATTTGTTGAATGAATGAATTAATTTTTGCCTCATTCAAGAGTTTTAGCTCTTTCTATGCCACTACACTGCTTCTACTTTTGGATTTCTTAATTTATGAAGCATTTACTTTGTGCTGGGAGCTCAGACAGCTAAGGTCTGCTCTCAAGCAGTTCACAACATTAAGAGACACGTACATACACAGTGATGATACAGTGTGCCAAGTGCTTCATGGAAGCAGGGAATAAATCCTCTATTCCTCACTGGGAGGCTTCCAAAGGAGATAGTCCTACACTGAATCTACAAGGAAAAGATGTTGGCTAAGAAAATAAGGAGGCAGAATTTCAAATGAAAGGACCAGTCTATGGGAAGAATCAAAAGGCAGCTCCTGGCACTGAGGAAAAAAATGCAAGTCATGGCCACAACTGAGTCACGGATGGGGAGGTGGGCTTTGAGAGAGGAGACCTGGGAGGGAGGCGGGGCCCAGGTCAAGAGGCCCTTCAGTGACAGCTTAAGATGGCGGCTGCCGACTGCACAAAAGGCGTAGTGAGGTGTGGAATTTGGAGAACTCCCTCTGGAAAAGAGGTGTCATATTTCAAGTGTGGGACTTCCTCATCTGGGGAAACTGAGGTTCTGTCCCAGGGCTGTCAATCAAATGTCTTCCAAGAACCCAAGCTTTCTTTTCCAAAGGGTGTGCAGTGTGGCTGACCTTGCTTATTCATTGCAGGGAGAATTAATTTCAGAGTGGGGACATTAAAAAAAAAAAGATTAAGCAGTGTAATCAGCTGCTCCTGAGAGTTAGAAATGCAATAAATAATAAGAGCATTGAGAGCTGTTTTTAATAACTCACCAGTGTAATTTAGCCTCGGCTTCTCGGAGCATATTTAAAATACGTCATAATGTGTCTAATGGCAAATGCCTCATTGCCAGGCTCTGAAGACAAATGTCTTCCCAGGAGGGAGGGGGCAGGAAATGGAGGAGAAATTGGAGAATCTGATTGCAAACAGGGTGTAGGAAGGCCTGCATTGCTCATTCTGACACCACTAATTCAAAAATTGTGATCTTTTGCCTAGGAGATAGGTTTCAGTTGGTTCATCTTCAAGGGTGGAGCAGATTAATAGCAATAATATGGTGAAGGAGATATTTATAATTTGTAAGAAAATAAGTTGTTTTCAGACTGTAGAATCCCTGTTTTCACACAGCCCATATTCTAATTACAGATCATCCTTGTCTATCCATTATAGCAGGTCCCCAGGGAACTGAAATCTTGGCAGCATTTGTTTTACTTGGTTGAGTTACTAAATATTCATACCACCATTAAAATTTGTTAGTTAAAAGTGCTTGATAAATGAATTCTGACTTTTTTAAATCATATGGGTGGGATGGGGCTAGGAGTCCTCTCTTCTTAGGGAGACAACTTGACACAGCTAAAATGAGATGAACTTTGGAGTCAGACAGATCTGAGTTCAAATTCTAGTTCTGCCACTTACTAGCTGTGACCTTTTGCAATTGCGTTAAACTCTGAGGCTCTGTTTCTGATCTGTTAAATGAGAGTGATGATGATGACAACAGCTAGTATTTATGGATCACCTATTGCATTATCTCCACAATGACACAATGGCATTGTGGGTCTATTATGATACCCATTTTACAGATGAGGAAACTGAAACTTAGAGAAATCAAGTAACTTCCCTAAGGTACAAGGCTAGTAAATAACTCTTCTGGGCCCTAATATCAATTCTGTCTGACTTGAGATAGAATTATATACTATTAAATGTACTGTGCTAGACTTTGGCTTTAACTTGTACATATTTGAGAAAATATATGTATAGTTCTGGCACATGACAGAAACTTTGTAAGTGTCTCTTGGATTGAAGGACTAAACTAATTTTCCTTTGTTGTGTCTTCTTTAGGAAAATATAACATCTATGTCTTTGTCAAAGCTTTATGAATTCCATATTCTTATGCAGGTCATTCTGTACACCTCCAAAGCCTCAAGTTTTTAATCTGTAAAATGGGATGGGTGAGAGCTCTTATACATAGTACCAACTGAGGGGTAAATTAGGAAAATGACTTTGGAAAACAATTTGGCAATACCTAATAAAGTGGAAAATGCACAAGCCCTGTGATGCAGCAGTTCTATTCCTGGGTATAGACTCTAAAGCAGGCTGTCTCCACCTCTGCACTGTTAACATTTTGGGACAGATATTTCATTGTTGTGTGGGGGCTGTTCTGTGCATTGTAGGATATTTAGCAGCATACCTGGCAGCCTCTTCTTAGGAAGACAGGAGGGAAGGAAGGGAGGGAGGGAGGAAGGAAGGAAGGAAGGAAAGAAGGAAGGAAGGAAGGATGGAAAGCTAATAGTGGAGTCCACAGGCTTGATTACAAATGTTTGTCTCGAATTTTAATTTCTGTTGAAATTCTGTTGATCCCTCCTTGAGCACAAAGGAGGTAAACACTGGAACTTGTGAGTAGATATTTAAATGTTATTACTCACTGGCTTTATTTACCGATGGCTTTCCATTGACAACAGCTAAGTTTTGCTCAAACCGATATATGCCTAGTGCTAACAGTCAGCAGGAACGCGTGCACTCCTTAATGAAGACACTCATTCCTCTTCCCTGCCAGAAGCATGGACTCCTGTTCTCCAGACCGTTGTAAGCAGAGAGACCTACCTCTACAGCCTAGAAACACAGCATGGGAGGAGGATTTGATGAGGTGGAGGTAAAGAATGAGTCCCTGCAGCCTGAAAGTTTGGGGGACACGGAATCCTGGAAGCAGGATTCAAAATCCTCCCCAAAATAATCACCTGAAGTACTCAGATTGCTCAGTTGGTTCATCTTCAGAGGTGGAGCAGAGTAGAAGCAATAAGATGGTATAATTTGTAAGAGAGTAAGTTGTTGTTTTCAGGCTCTGTTGAATCACCATTTTCATGCAGTCCATATTCTAATCACAGATCATCCTTGCCTATCTGAAAATGGTGTTCCAAAATACAAAGGGAAAAGTTTCCAGAAGCTTCTCTCCAGTTGTCTACCCACCCCCTTCCCCAGTCTCCACGGAGCTGATGATAAAATCAAATAAGCAATTGTGAATTAATTCCTGAGGGACTGCAACCCTGAGGGGTGGAGAACCAGCCCAGTTGGATTCCACAGGAAGCTGCTTAAAGCAGCACACCTCCTCCCAGTGATGTGATTTGGAAAGAAGGGCTTCTAGCTAGATGTACTGAGGTTTTCCACCTCTCAGTATCTGCCTAACTTTCTCTGTAACTTGACAACTATAGGAACGTCGTTGGTTGTGATCATTAAGAGAAAAGAGAAATTCCATGCAGAGGGTCCAGCACAGTGGCTGCTTCATGGAAAATCCATTTAGTTTCCCTCTCTTTGCCCCTGTTTTCTTTTCTGTAAAACAGAAATAATGTTGGAACCTAACTCAAAAGTTTATTATGAAGAGTGACATGGCATTTTTTCAACAAATATTTTATTGAGAAACTACCACATGCAAAGAGGTTTAAAAAGTTAAACAGAACTTTTCAAGTTAAATATCTTAAAGGAGTTTTTTGACATTATGAACTTCCCAATAGGTAAGGCTTTTCTCTTTATCTATCCCCAGGGATCAATAGATGCACAGAGCTTATGTGGACAGTGACTCTCTGAGATAGGAGAGAGGGAAGAAGAGAGGAAGGAAGAGAGGGAGGAAGGGGACTGAGGGAAGGAAGGAAGGAATGAAAGAAGGAAGGAACGAAGGAAGGGAGGGAAGGATGTCATTACTTCATTATTGTGCAATTATCATCATCATTATAAAACTAATTTAAACAAACCCTGCCTGTGCCCCCCAAAAGGCACCAAGATAAGGGCTTGGATAAAGAATAATTTTCCCATTTTGACCAGTGATGGGAATAGTAATGATTTTCTCTCTGAACCATAACCATCTTGCAGTTAAATAATTTGCTTTCTGGTAGAATCAGGAGCTCTGAGATGGTGCTCTGAGGACTTCTTTCATTTCTTTCGCACCTTTTAAAGAAAAGAAAACGGCAAGTGAAATTATTGGCATTATTTTTATGCCATCTGCAGCAGAACATTCTGGAAAATGAGGCTTCTACCAAATTAGTTTATCCAAATGAGGTTTAGGCAGTACCTTACCAGGAGAACCTCTCACAAAACCCATAAACACTGTAGAGTGCAGAGCATGTGGATATAGTATTGCACATGTGTTTTTAGTTAACTAAGTGAGCAGCTCTGATCTGATCTCATGGGATGTTGCACCACAGAGCCCTCCATTTACTTCAGGTTACACAGCAACAAGCAAGCTGAGAGCAGCAGAAGTAGCTAGCTAAAACAGAATTTGATTTAGTGACTGCTAGAGGCAGAGACTTAAGTAAAGTCTAAGCAGCACAAATCATACTCAGCTGAAAATATTTGCGCCGAAGAAAGATTTGTGACTGGAGAATTGAAGTTCAAGCACCCAGCAGTTTCCACCGGAAGTCTATTTCCCGTACCTGAAATAACACTCCTTCCTCTCCCCAGATCCACACCTCTGAACTATACATACTCAGTCTATGATTTCTCCATGGGACCAAGCTGATTATTTTCTGTTTGAGCTTGTGGATAATAATAATAGCAATCTTGATATTAATGTAGTTCTTTTTATGTATATAATATTATTAATTCACTTTAATCTCACAATACTCTGAAGTAGCTGCTAAGATTATCTATTTTACAGGTGAGAAAACTTAAGCATAGAGAGGTTAAGTAACTTACCAATAGTCACAGAGTAAGTAAGAACCTGAGTTAAGAGTCAATATAAGCATTTTGGCCCAGAGACTGTGCCACACTGCTGCCCACTGGGTGTCAGGGACTGTGCTGAGCAGTTTATGGCATTATCTCACATCTCACCTCATTATTGCAATGATCATATGATATGGATATCAATATTGCCCCCTGGAAAGGAAGCTAGCTCCAAAGTATAGTGATTTATCCTGGTCACACATCTATAGGTGGTGGAGCTAAAATTCAGAGAATCTGATTTTTTTGGCAAAGTCTTGTCATGTTTGAGTGTGACCATCTTGGTCTTCAGGACTCCTAAGGGACCTTGAAGACCATGGCCAGTGTTCATTTGTCAATATGTAAAGCCCTAAATTGGATTCTGACATTTGTGGTGTCTGGATCAGAACAAAAATCAAGTATCTTGTATATGAGGTCAGTTAATCCCCTGCCTTCACCCCATCCTCACCCAGAAAAATTTTCACAAATGATCAAATCTTTGTTTCCTTATGGCAAATGGACCAGGGGGCGGGGACAATAAAAAGGGGTGGGGAATACTTGCTAGTGTCAATTTAAAAAATTGAAGAGGGCCAAAAAAGTGAAAAATTCTTGGCAAAAATATAGTAATTTGGGACAAATTGGTGAGTGAAGTGTCAAAATCTTCTGCAGGTTCACAACTCCAGTGCAAACATAATCACTTTATAATCTGTATGAAAATAGCAAAAAGGAATTTGTGAAATAGATCCCACAAGTGCTTCAGGTGGGGCAAAATCTCTCATCAAGTGAAAGATGGAACTTCAATTAAGATTGAAAAGTGGGTTACAGGTAGAGGGAAGATTTGTGCAGTAACCACAAGGCTCTGAATGGGTTGTGGTGTGAGAAAAGACAAGTTCTTTAATAAAAAAATTCATATTCTCACAAATACCAAACCACAGACTTACCTTTTATTAGCTGGGCCTAATGAGAAAACATGGATGTTGGGGGCAGGTAGACTTGGGTTGATACACAGATACTTACTACTAGGAAACTAGGATTTCCTTCTGATCTTCCTAGGCATAAGTGATACCTCACAATTTCTAGAAAATAGTAGGTTATCTTTCTGGTTGCCACTGAGGTGACTCCCCTGGGATGCACATGCCCCTAAAGTTCAGGGTTAGGAGACAATTAGGAGGGGGACTTGCCTTGGAGGACAGAATTCTTGGAAGAATTTAAGTCTTAACACAGTACAGCAAAGCAGAGTGAGAACCACTACCCCCCTTCATGCATCATTCATTCCTAGAAATACAAGAAAGCAGCAAGGAATTAAGTCTAGTTCTTGGCACCTGAACTTGCATCTAACAGATGCTCAGTATTACCTGTTGGTGGAACTAAACTGGAAATGTTGTGTGAGGTGAAATAGGGCACTACATGAACATGTGAGTCAGGAGCCCAGGAGATCGGCTGGGATGGAAGCTTCTGCTCAAAGCTGACATCTAGCCCAGTGAGCATACATAAGCTTGCAAAGATGGAGAATGCAAGGGGTGGGGGGTAATCAGGAACAGCACAAGTCCTATAAGGCAGAGAGCTGTTAGAAAGGAAGCCAAGAGAACAAAGTGCAGTGGCTCACACCTGTAATCTCAACACTTTGGGAGGCCTGGGAGAGAGGATCACTTGAAGAAACACTGATTTATACTGTTTGCTGGTTTCTGTGGTGTAAATACTCCTACCATGACTGATTTCACAGGAGTTTAAGACTGGCCTAGGCAACATAGTGAGACATCGTCTCTACAAAAAATTGGCATGCACCTGTAGTTTCAGCTACTCAGGAGGCTAAGATGGAAGGATTGCCTGAGCCCAGGAGGTTGAGGCTGCGGTGAGCCATGATCATGTCACTTGACTCAAAAAAAGGTATTGACTTATTAGAAACTTGGAAGTCTTCCTGTTTCTAATGTAGTTCTTCATCTAAAATCCCACTAAGCTTAATGTAAATCCCTACACTTACTAGAGCTCCAGCAGAGAAGAAACACATCGAGTCAGGAAAACCTCTGGGCTGGTGAGTTTATTGGTTTCCTGCTGGACAGATCTGACCTGGAATGATAGTGTGGTATCCTGATAGATCAGTGGTAGTGGGGAAAGGGGAAGAAACACTGATTTATACTGGTTGCTGGTTTCTGTGGTGTAAATACTCCTACCATGACTGATTTCACAATACCAAAGGTTTAACAACTGCCTTGCTGGTTTCCTGAAAATTAAACCATCTGCTTTCACAAGCTGCTATGGGCTGACTCACTTTCATTGGTGCCGAGACACCAATGAGGTTAGAAATGGACATAAAACAGAGATGAAAGATGCAGAGCAGAGGTGAGATTTTCCTGATCTCACTCAGAAATATAGAGTGTGTCTCGCCTTTCACAAAGAAGGAAAGGAAGGGAGACCCACATTCACATTTAGATATTGTCATTGTTTTAAATCCATTACATACAAGCATGTGAGAAGATTTCAACAATGGCTCACCTTCTCACCCCCGTCCCTCAGTTCTCCTCTCCAGAGTTAATTAAAATTCTCAATTATTAGCATATCCTTCTGGAAATGTTTTATATATATGCCAATGTGTGGGTACATGTCCCTTTTTAATACTAAAATGATAATGTAATAAAACAATGTACTTTTTTCATTTGATAGTATACCGGTGGTGCCAAAAAAAGTATTCACATTTTAAAAGATGTTATTTATGTATTACTTTTCAAAGTTGAATTGAATCATGGTAGCAATGTGTAATTGCAGAGGTAAAACATGATAACAAGTATCTTTTGTTATTGGTATATATTGAGCATTACAATCTTAATACAGTTTTTTCCCTCCTAAAATATTTATACATTTTTTTGGAACCCTCTGTATTTTCAGTATTCTTTCAGGAAAAGATAGATGTGCCTTGTTACTTTTAATGGCTACATAGTATTTCTTTTATGTCTTAATTTATTTATTATAAATCTATTTATTTATTTATTTAACCAGTTTTCTCACTGATGAGCATATGAGGTTTTTTCCAGTCTTTTATTGTTAAAAACAAATGATGCAGTGAATATCCTTGTACATATCTCCTTCTACACACATGTAAGCATCCCTACAAGTGAAATTTCCCCAAGTGAAATTTCTGGATCAAAGGATATATACACTTTTTATTTCTGAACCTACATTCCTACAAATGATTCAAGAGAGTCATTTTCCCCATAGTTTTGCCCACATAGGATCTTCTCAAAATCTGATACCAGCATTTGTGAAGTGCCTACTCTGTTCTCACTCTTACTTGAGGTAAGTTTTTTCCCATATTCCCAGAAGGGGAAACTGGATCTTCTGGAGATCCAGGAACTTGCCCAAGGACAGGTCTCTCTGACACATGCCTGCCCCCGCCCTCCTGTTAGGCACTTTCTCTCCCAGGCTCACCATTGACATTCCGGTGTGGGAAGAAAGGAAAGTTTCCCTCAGAGCCCAAACGTTTGGGACACACCAACGGCATCACTTTTTCCCTTCTCTGCTTTTTTGTTCTGTTTCCTGGTTTGCTCATTCAGTGCTGCCCAATGATCATTTAGTCAGCCTGACTACCCATTTAATAATTTCTGATACTGATATAAAACCTGCCCAAAGTCTCAGTTCAGTTTATCACAACTTTCTTGTCAATGCATTTTCCAGAGACACTTCACGATGTCAAAACAGAGACCCCTGTATTCCAGAATCAGCTCGTCTTGTTTAACACTGAGGAAATAAAAACAAATTGTTGTTTCTTTGCGGGGGAAATAGCTTTCATCTCTCGGGCCATCTGAGACCTAAACCAGTCAGTCTCCGTCTTTATGTCTTTGAAATAGTCTGCACTGACACACAGCCCCTCTGAGTTGCATGAGAGAATGTGTCATGAGATATTGCCAATGATGGCTACCCTCTGCTAGCAGAAATTTAGGGATTGGCTAAACCTTTGGGGAAACTGCCTTGGGAAAAGAGGAAATAAAAGCAAAGATACTATGTAGCAGAGATTGCCAGCTAGGAGGAGGAGAGAGATAGAAAGAGTGGGGAGGAGTGGAAGGGAGGGAGGGAGAGTACGAGGAACGGAGACTGATAGAAAGTGAGCCGTGCACAGCTGTAAGAGAGGCTTGGAAGCGGGTTTTCCGCTTTAAACGCCCGCCGGGCGTCTCGCTAGAGCGGGGTTCGGTGAGAATGTGGGCGGAAGGCGAGTCGGAAGGGCTCCAAACACTGGGAATTGTGGTGGTCGTGTGCTCCTCTCTGAAACTTTTGCACTACCTCGGGCTGATTGACTTGTCAGACGGTAAGCGAACCCTCGAGCTTCCCCGTTTTTTATGAATGTGTTTTCCGCCTTCGCTTGTTGTGCCAGTAGTTTAGAAAAATGCAAGGAGAGTAGCGTGGAGACCTGAGAGATTTGAAAAAGCCGGGTTGAAACAGCGCCTTCCTCCTGCAGCCCCAGCGGTGAGCTGTTCGTGGTGCTGAAATGTGGCGCTCCTGGAGAAGGAGGGAGGAGGGACGTTGGGTTCTCCCCTTAAGGTACCCTGAGCGTGTGAGTCTTGGTTAACCATGTGAGAATAGCACAGCACATCGCAGTCCTCCCTGAAAGTGCCTGAGGACTATGTGTTTGTGTCGTTGCTAAAAGCCAATGACTTTTAAAAGTCATTATGTTCAGCCAGGGCAACATAGAGAGATTTGTCTCTGCAAAAAAATCCAAAAATTCGTCGGGCGCGGTGGTGTGCAGCCGTAGTCCCAGTTACTCGGGAGGCTGAGGCAGAAGGATCGTCTGAGCTTAGCGGTGAGCCGTGGTTGTGCCACTGCACTCCAACTTGGGGACAAGGTGAGACCCCGGCTCAAAAATAAGCCATTGTATTGATAAACTTTAAGAAGCTGGGAAGATTGTACGGAGGTTAAATTTTTTTTAAAAGTTGTAAAATACTAATCTCAGTGCCTATCAGTTAGAAAACATTTAACAAATGTCAGTCCCTTTCCCCAATCCTTAACCCTCAACCCTCATAAGAATCTTTACTCTAACACCACCTCCTCTATTGTGATTTTAGCCCTATTTCTTAATATAGTTACAAACCCAGGTTAACCACACTGTTTATGATTAGAAAGTTAGTAGTTTGGTTTCCAGAGTTAAAGGAGCTCAATAAATGAAGAGTTTTTGTTTGTTTGTTTTCTCCCTCCTCCTTCTGAGATGTTGTTGCAAAATACAACAGTTTGTATGATTTCTATCGCATAAAATTAGACTCCTGGAAAGAGAGAAAACAACATTTTATGAGAAATCCATTAAACCAACCTTCAATAATGTGCATTCAACGAATACACAAAGTATATGCAATGCTCATTCAATGTGCATTCTTCCATAACTGCATGATGTAGACAAAATTCCTCTTCCAAGAGGCACCACATGACTAAAGCAACCATAATAATGAAATGCATTTGTAGACAGAGACTAGCTAAAATACCAAGCAAAGCTGAGGTAGACCAGAAACTGAAGTGCAAGATGATGTGGTTGAATAAGCCCTGGATTAAAAGACCTGTCTTGGTTTAATCATGAACAAGTCATTTTTTAAAAAAATCCAGGACTTAGTTTTCTTATGATGGATGGTGATTTTCTATCTCTGCCTCATGAGATTCTAGAGCAACCCAAAGGTTTCTTTGAACTCAGTTTTGTGGCTAGGAGTGGTCAGTCAAACTCTGAGCTCCTCAACTCTGCTTCAATCTAGACCAGCTCCACTTTATCTGTTCTTTATGTCAGCCCTGTATGTAAGGACATTTTTTTTTCAGCTTGAACTAAAATCTAGTGATTCTATGATTCTGTGATTCTGTGACCCTGCTTCCCTGAGATTTTTGAAAGTTGAAACACATTTAGGAAATTTTTTTTTCCTTAAAAACCACCAGAAACCTAACAATCTAGAAGAATAGTTCTGTGTGTGCAGAGATTCTTCCTGGTTCTCAGCTCTCCAGATGTGCTCATCCAAAAATCCAACACCAACTTGCCAGTTCATTACAACTGAGCAGAGCCCCTGTTCCCCACCGAACTCCAAGAGAACACATGCCATCCCTATTCACAGCTTCAGAGCATCCTCCCCTGAGATTACAAATTAATGCAAGAGCAGCCTACTTCCTGATAAGGCTAAAGGTGCAGTAGAAATATTCCCTTGCTCTTCCTTTCCATATCATAAATATCCCTCTTTTCTCCTGCTTTAGTTTCTCAAGATTGTAGCTTTTGGTTTTATTACCATAGAGGGTATCAATCATTCATCTAATGCTATAGTAATGAAGATACTCAAAGTGAAAAGCAGACAGCATATGTTTAAAAGGATTTCTGGAAACACTGGGTGAAGGAAGAGAAGGAGATTAACATCTACTCAACACTTACAATACACCAGGTATAGCGCTAAGTGCTTTCATATACTTAAGTTAATGTAATCCCCAAAATAACACTCTAAGGAAAACAATTTTAAATAATGCTGGAAGGTAGATATCATTATTTCTTTTATATAAGGAAGAAGACGGATTTAGAGAAGTTAAGTAAAATTTCCAACAATGCAACAATAGCAAGGTAGAAGTGTTTGTCTCTAAAATTTCACACTCTCTTCTATACAACAAGTGTCTCAGTCAGTTCCAGATGGGGTCTGTAGCCTGCCATTAAGTCCATACCACATGTAGCCTCTTATGTTAGAGCCCTCACCATGTGGCCTGAAATGTCATTTTTAATGTGTGTGTGTGATGGGAAACTCTGTTCACCCATCTGAGTACTAAGGAGAGAATACCACCTCTTACTAAATACACTGGGACCATTGTGATTCAGCCATTCTGAAGACAGCAGTGGTACATCTCTGAAGAACCTATGCGTATGTAGTCTTTCTTGGGCCCTTGGTCTTGTTCTTACTTTATTTTTTCAGGAATAATTTTGGAATGGTACAGAGACATTGGGTCCAGAGTCAAAAGAGCTGGTTTCCAATCCTGGTTGTGCCATTTATTAGCTGTGTGATGTTGGGCAAGTCCCTTCTTATGTCTAGCCTTCCCTTTTCTCCTTGGTAAAACAGAGAAATGAGAATGATCGTTTTGTTAATTTCCTAGGACTGCCATAAGAAATTACTAAACTGGAGGCTAGCAGTTCAAAATCAAGGTGTTGACAAGCTCCCCTAGAGTCTGAAGCATCCAGGAAAGCATTCTTCCTTGCCTCTTCCAGCTTTTGGTAGCTTCAGTCTTACTTTGGCTTGTGGCAGCATCACCCCATTCTCAGCCCCCACCTTCACATGACTGTCTTCTCCTTGTGCACCTCAATCTTCACATGACATTTTCCTTTTCTTACAAGGACTCTCGTCCTATTGCATTACGGTCCACCCTAATGTTCTCACCTTGATTACATCTGCAAAGACCCTATTTCCAAGTAAGGTAGCTGGCATTAAGACTTCAATATATCTTTTGGGGATACATAATTCAATTCATAACAAGAGCAGTAACACTCTTATAGTTGTAAGGATTAAGTAAGGTGGCACATGGAAAAGTGGTAAACCATGTGCTATTATGTAGCATAGTGGTCCCCATCCTTTTGGCATCAGAGACTGGTTTCATGGATAAAAATTTTTCCACGGACCAGGTGAAGGGAAGGTCTCAAGATTATTCAAACACATTACATTTATTGTGCACTTTATTTCTATTATTATTACATTGGAATATATAATGAAATAATCATACAACTCCCCGTAATGCAGAACCAGTGGGAGCCCTGAGCTTGTTTTCCTGCAACTAGACAGTACCATCTGGGGGTGATGGGAGAGAGTGACACCCAAAGTGTGTTACTTATGTCCAGTCTACTCCATCATCTCGTTTTGGTTGCTGACACTGCAGAAAAGCCTGCTTCACAAAGATAGGATGTTCGAAATGGAAGCAGGCTTTTCAGTGCTGGTCTGATAGGAGGTGGAGCTCAGGTGGTAATGCAAGCGAGGGAGAGAGGCTGTAAATACAGATGAAGCTTCGTTCGCTCACCTGCCACTCACCTCCTGTTGTGTGACCCAGTTCCTAACAGGCCATGGACTATTACCAGTCCGTGGCCTGGGGGGCTGGGGACCCCTGACATAGCAGGTGCTTCATAAATACTTAATTCTTTTTTAGACTTAGATCATTCCAATCAAAATAATACCCTAGTCATCAGGGGAAAAGACAAAACCCACGCTTTTAGGCTTTAGTTTAAAATCCTTCATTCCTCTTGGACAGTATAATTTTTCCCTTTGGATTTGCAAGTCACCATTGAAGCTTCCAGGGTAGAACCTGGGATGCTTCCTCCTCTGTGTAAGGCATATCCAGTCTGCACTACCAGAGCCTGCCAATCAACCAAGCTCATCAGCACGTCTACCAAAGTGAGATAAGAGGGACTGCAGACAGGAAAACATCAAGGCAGGAGCATGAGGGAGAAAGATGGGTAATGCCCCCCAGGGGGTTGAGAGACCATTACCAGTTAATTCTCTGCCTGCTGCCTGTTGGGCCAGCTATATGCAACCTCACTGTCACTATCTTTCCCCATCAACTGGTTCTGCCATGGTAACTTCAGAAGTTCCCACTATTCCAGGTTAAGTCATCAAGTGAGGCAGTGATGGGCATACCAGTGTTTCTCAAAGTGGGTCCTCCTGCTGCAATATCTTTTATCTGTCTAAATAGAGGGTGATTTTGGTATGACCCTGGCCATAACTTGTTCATGTAATCAGGAATGTCATAGACTGAGCAAGAATCACAACCAGCACTTGGGAGGCCAAAGCGAGGGGACTGCCTGAGCCCGCAGGTTCGAGACCAGCCTGGGCAACTTGGCAAGACCGTGTCTCTACAATACATCAAAAATTAGCCAGTCATGGTAGTGTGTGCCTTTAGTTCCGGCTACTTGGAAGGCTGAGGTGGAAGGATTGCCGGAGCCCAGCAGGTCCATGCTGGGGTGGCCATAAATGTGCCACTGCACTCCAGCCTGGGCAAGTGAGACTCCAACTCAAAAAAAAAAAAAGAAAAAAGAAAGAAAGAAAAAATAATCACAACCAAAAAAAGCAACAATAATAATAAATTGAAAAATTCTTGGGGAAATTATTCTTAGGTGTGTTCATTGAGATCATTAAGATCTTTAGTCAATTTTCTATGCATTCTAAACTACACAAAACATGTATTATTATTCTGGAGGCTTGCTGGGTTTACTTCATGGCAAAAAGTTTGAAATATGGTTCATATTAAACCAACAGCCCATGCATATTTAACCATTTCTAATGGACTTAGCAGCTGTCTAGTACTCTACAGCTCAAGAAGCCCTTGCCCATCCAGTGCTTGACTTGGGCAGCAGAGCAATCCTATGAAGTATGAGGGTCTCATATTATTACTGAACCAATTTTATCATTGTTAAAAATCTGAGACTTTGGGGTTTTTACCTCAAAGCCATGTGGCTAGGAAGCGTCAACTTCAGGATTCAATTCAAGTCATCTGAATGCCTACTCCTCTGCTGTCCAAATGCAGCCAAACTTATGCTTAAACTGGACCTGAAGCATTGAGAGTATCACTATTTCCACCCAATGCATATCTGAATTATTCCTTTCGGTAAAGTGTGCACTTATAGCCTAATATGGTTGGGTGTAGTGGAGCCATAATGGCTTCCCAAAGATATAGATCCTAAGCCCTGGAACCTGTAAATGTTACTTCATAAGAAAAAAGAAGCTGGGCACAGTGGCTCATTCCTGGAATCCCAGCACTTTGGGGGGCCGAGGTGACAGGATCGTCTGAGTCCAGGAGTTCGAGACCAGCCTGGGCAACATGGTGAGACCTTGTCTCTAGAATAAATCAAAAAATTAGCCAGGTATGGTGACATGCACCTATAGTCCCAGATACTTGGAAGGCTGAGGCGGAAAGATTGTCTGAGCCCAGCAGGTTGAGGCTGTGGCACTCTATCCTGGGTGGCAGAATGAGACTCCAACTCAAAAAAGAAAAATGATTTTTTGCCAATGTGATTTAAAGATATTAAGAGAAGAAAATTATCCTGAGCTATCTGGGTGGGTCCTATGTGCAATCATAAATGTCACAAGAGAGAAGCAGACAAAGATTATACACAGAAGAGAAGAAGGCAATTTAAAGGTGGGCAGGGATTGGAGTGATGGGGCCATGTGCCAAGGAATGCCAACAATCACCAGAAGCTGGAGGAAGCAAGGAATGAAGCCTCTTCCAGAGCTCCTAAAAGGAACATGGCCTTGCCAATACCTTGATTTTAGCCCAATAGACTAATGTCGAACTTCTGGCTTCCAGAATTGTGAGAGAATACATTTCTGTTAGTTTAAGCCATCTAGTTTGTGGCAATGTGTTATGAAAGCCTTAGGGAAATAAAACACAGGTGTTTTGAAATATTTCTCCATTGCCACAATACAATGTAAAGTAAAATGCATGCATTTCAAAGTTCAGCTATGGACAGACCTATTGATCTGGAATGCTGATGATGGAAAGGGTTAGGTCACCTTCTCTTGGCAGTTCAGGAAGGATGCGAAGTCATCGCCCTGAGCTCCTCCTCCTTTTTATTTCTGTTCAATTACACTAGTAATGCATGAGGAAGTTCCCCTCCTTCACCCTGGTCACTGGTGGTCACAGAAGGACCTGGCACCTCACAGTACATTTACTCCTCTCTAACCTGAGCCTCAAACCTTTCTTTCTTCCTTTTTTTTCTTGTTTCACCTCTGGATGTGATTAGTTGCTTTTAACTCTTCAGTAGATATATAGTTTAAATGACACCATTAATTCTTGGTTACTCAAGTGTTAGCTTTATGCAGTATCTGTTACCCACCTTCTCTGAAATATTAGAAGACGAGGACTTAATCTGTCCATTATGTTACCATTTTTACATTGTCAAGGTTTATCATGGTCCCAGAACTTAACTTTTTTCAAACTTACCTTTTTCACCATTTAGGAAAGGGTTTCCTCAGGCCTCTCATTCCCCATGAAGACAGCCCTGTCTCCTGCTCTGGGTGGGCTCCCAGTTTTGTCTCTAAACCTTCTCTGCTTGTGTGAACAGCAAGAGAACCGTGAGGACTTCCTGTTCTCCATGAGCAGAACACATTCTGTGTCCAGTTGCCTTCTCAGTCCTTCTGATCTCAGAGAAACACCCAGAGGGGCCCAGGTCCAGGTCAGCCACCTTTCCATGTAGACACGGCCTGGAGACCTGCAATCTGACTAACAAAACAAAGCTGGCTCCAGATGCCACCCTGCACCTGCCCACCTAATGCCCTGAAGCTGAGAGAATCTCCTAGAATTCAGTGGAAAAGACACTAGATTTGAGGACTAGAATAGTTAGGATTTTGCAGTCAATTATAACAAGCATGATCAACTTTTACAAATCTCTTTTTCTATCCAAGATTATAGATTCTGAGAAAAAAAAAGAGAGAGCTCTATCTGGGTAAAAGCAACTGCATTTAACTGACTTGAACTTCTTCAGAGAAAGAGAAACAAAACATTCAACTCACTGGATTTTTTAAATTTCTTTTTTATTTATATTCAATTATACATGTAATACACGAATGGATTCTCACTTTTTTAAACAATCCCTTATGCTACTGGTCAAGTGAACATACTCACTGCCCGTCTGTATTTCCCATTCTACTTTTATCCTCAGGACAAAGTACTCTTCAGAGGCTAAAGAGAATGAGACAGTTCCTTAGGTAACAACATAGAAAGAACACCATCTGTTTGTTTGTTTGTTTTTAATCAGCGGTCTCACTCTGTTGCCCAGTAGCACGACCACGGCTCACTGAAGCCTCAACATTTTAGAATATGGCAATCCACCCTCCGCAGCCTCTCAAGTAGCTGGGACCTCAGGCACGTACCACCACACCAGGCTAATTTTTTTATTTTTATCTCTTTGCAGAAATGAGGTCTAATTCTGTTACCTGGGCTGATCTCAAATTCCTGGCCTCAAGCAATCCTCCTGTCTTGGCCTCCAAAGTGCTGGGATTATAGGCATGAGTCACTGGGCCAGGCCTGATTTTTAAATTAAGAAAAATGAGTATAAAATCTGTTAAAAGGATGAAATAAACCTACTTTGTAAGTCCTGATATGTTTAACTACAGAAAAGACCAGACAGAAGGGAGACAAGATAAGATAGGAGGATGAGACATAAAAGAAAGGACTGAAGAAAGTGGGGAAGAGGTGGGAAAGACAAAGGCGGCCACTAACAGGATGGAGGTTCAGCCAGTCCTGAGGCAAGCCCTTGATTCTCTGTGGCTCCCTTGAGTGTCCAAGTAAGTTATTTCCTATAATCATTGGCCTTTCGGAGTTTGCTGAGTTAATTCACAGTTTGCCATTGGTTTTTGTCCTGTATCCTCCAGAGACTCCCCATGGCAGAGGTGAGTCACAGCAGCCTGTCTTGAACTTGAGTCATGGCCAGAGCACCATCCCCACCAGATAAAGGCAGCCCCGCAGTCGAGCCCAGCCTGTGAATACCCAAAACCCAGCTGTGAAGAACACTCTGTCTAGTTACTTCCTCGGTAATCTCTGGGGCTGGACACTGGAGGATTTCAGAAATGAAGTGATTGGTGTCCCACGCAGTCATTTTTTTAGCATATCAATGCAGCCTGCACTGGTTCAATGCCCTTGAAATGAGTTAGCAGCACAGCACTGGTCCTTTATTTCCCTCAAGACAACATTCAAGGGTTGAAAAGTCAGCTGTCCATAGATTCCTCCTCTCTACATTCCCCTGTCCTTTCAGTGCCCTTCCCCTTTCCTCTCTCCCACCCAGGACCCCAAACTTTTCTCATACTAGGGCCTTCTCCTGGGATGCTCATGTGGGCTGGCCCCCCTCTCCCCCATCCTCCCTTTGACTTTCCTGCCTTTCATCTGTCTCCATCAAAACTTACCTAGCCTGTGTCCCACAGCTTCTGCACACAGACTGCTCCTGCATCACTCTTAAAAAACAGGTTCTTGCTTAGGCAATCATTGTGTCAGTAAATTTTTGGGTAAAGAGCCTGCATACATTTAAAAAAAATTATGATGGTGACATAACATATGGGCTTTAAACTATTAGCTGCTTTCGTATTTGCTTATTTTAAAAGCTAAAGAGGGTCAGACATGGTGCTTCATGGCTGTAATCCTAGCATTTTGGGAGGCCGAGGTGGGAAGATTGCTTGAGCCTAGAAGTTTGAGACCAGCCTGGACAACATAGTGAGACATTGTCTCTACAAAAAAATTTAAAAATTAGCTGAGCATGGTGGCGCATGCCTGTAGTCCTAGCTACTCAAGAGGCAGAGGCAGGAGGATTGCCTGAGCCAAGGAAGTTGAGGTTGCGGTGAGCCGTGATCATGCCACTGCACTCCAGCCTGGGCAATAGAGTGAGAGTCAAAAAAAAAAAAAGAAAGCTAGAGAGAAGGTGGTTGAGGTGACCTTGTCTCCTCTGGGAGTCACTCTGAGCTGTGTCTTCTGAGAAAGTTTCTCTACGATGCACCAGCACCTGAGTCACAAGACACTGTTTGAATCTCAACCCTCTACTTTGCACGCTGTTACTTTAGGAATTGGACCTCACCATCTTAACCCACTTTTTATATTTGCAAAATAGGTGAACTGTTACTATCCACATAGGTGTCATGAGGTGAAATAGAAGAATGTATGTCCCTGGCATATAGTTGCTGCTCACTAAATGTTGCTGGAGTCTGACTAAGACCCTGAGTTATCCTGCTGAAGACAGAGCATAGCTGGTGGACCAATCAAAGGCAGATACAAAATAATAATGCAAAGACTGACAAAATGTGTCTTTAGGCTTTCCAAGAGAGAAAAAAATGACTATGTAACTATAATAGGTATATTTATTAAGCTCTCACCAAGTGCCAAGCAAAGTCCTTTATATATATTATATACTTTACATACATCATTTCATTTAAATCTCCTGACTATGAGGAAGGCACCATTATTTCCCCACTTTACAGAAGATGAGGCACAGAGTGGTTAAGCGACTCACCTAGGGTCACACAGTTAGTAAGAGTGGGAGCTGGGATTCAAACCCTAGAGCCTCTAATTAGAGAAGTGCATAAGTAGAGATTGGTTTAACCAAAGCCTGGGTCCCACCAAGGGCAAGACAGACTTAGAGATCACTAATCAGAATGAAGGGTTGAGCTGTCACTGAGTTGTTGGAATGAAAATTTGGGGATATTTATGTTGTTTTGTTACATGTATGGTAATCTCTGTTCCACTCACTGGTTGTGTTCAAAAATCAAGTTTTCAGAAGGTCTTAAAATAAAGCAAAGCTACATTTTTCTCTCACTGCAGCATGCCTGACAGCCCAGTCATGCTTCCCAAACACCAAGTGGAAGCAAAACCAAATTGACCCAGGAAAAGGGTCAGAGGGAACCCAGTCAGTTCCAATTTGGATTCACAGCTGTGATCCTCGAAGGACGGACTGAGACACATCAGCCCTCTAGAGAACACATAATCATATAATAGTGACCTTTTGGTGGCCTCTCTTGAGCAGGAGGTGAAGTCTCAACATCATTACAATGTTCCGGGCCTCAATGTAGTCTAGGGAGAGAGGCCTAAGATTTGTCTACGGAAACAAAGATCTGATTTCTGGGAATACCTGGGCCATGTCCACACTGCACCATTTCCTACAAAATGGGCTGATCCTGTGGAAACACTGTCCCTGTGTCGTGGTCATTCAGATTGTCCTCTGGCTCATCTAGGGCTGAACACTCAGCATGGAAGTGGGAGATTCAAGAACCAGGGAATAAGGAGGAAGGAAGGGTGGACAGAAGGAAGGATGAGAGGGTGGGAGGGGTGGAGAAATGGAGGGAGAGAACCAAGGGCTAAAGGTAATACACCTGAAAGTCAGGGGAAGCAAGCTTTGCCTCCAGGAGAATTAACACAGGAGAGCCGGCCGAGACGTGGAAATTGGAAAGGAGCTGTTCTTTCATTCATTCGCTTGTTCATTGATACATCAGTTGACTTCAGAAGAGATGCTGGAGATACAAAGATTCACAAGACCTGTCCCTGTCCTCCGAGGGCACTCATAGTCTCATCGGAAAGGTGGCCTTGTATTTGTAATATGATATGGAGTAAACAGAGCTCTGTCTGCACAAAATTCTCTGTGTGCATGGTCACCCTTATCCCTCACAACAACCTTGTTAGAAAGATATTGCTATTTTTCCCACTTGACAGATAAGGAAACTGAGGCTAAGGGTTGTCAAATAATGCAACAAATAAGTAGCTAAGTTACAAAACAGAGATTCATGCAGAAAGCAGTGCAACAGAAGAAACCAGGATTATGTCTGCCCTGATGGAAGCAGGGAAGGCTTGCAGAGGAGGAGCATTTTAAAATGGGTTTTGAAGGATGAATAGGAGATTTAGAATCAAAGAAGAGGAAGAAAGCTATTTCAAATAGAAAAAAAAAAAAACAGTGTATGCATTTAGAGGTGCATCAAGAGGTGAAAAAAGGCATGTTCAGGAAAAGACAAGACATTTACAGCCCTGGGAACTGAATGTGCCCTCGGAGGGACTGGAGATTATGTCAAAGATTGGAATTGGACAATAATTCCCATCAGGTTAGGCATCTCCTTTCTGCCCTCCCTGCTTCTGCTTTTGTCCAGAATGATTTTTTAAATGTATATCAAATCAAGCACACCTCATAGTATGAATTTCAGTAGTTTTTTGTTTTGCGTACAAGAAAATCCCAAACCCTTCTTTTGCGTGCAAGGCCTGCACAGTCTGCCTTTATCCTATAGACAGAGGGGAGGTGTGGGGAGGAGCTAACTTATGAAGACAGTGCTCATGTCTCTCCACACACACCCCTCCTGCCTGCAGTGCCCAGGGCATAGTAGGTGCTCAGGAAGTATTGAATAAATGAACAGTGGCTATCGAGTGATGGGCTCAGGCAAGGATTTGTCTCCAACTCTTCTTAGCATGCATTTGGGGTCCCAAGATAAATGCTTCCAACTTCATCATCAAAGACCCCCATGTTCTATACAGAGCTACTTCTTGCTCATTTCCAGAGGGCACTTGTTTTTCTCCAGAGCCTGGTTCCTTTTCCAAACCTCTCTATTCCCTTCTTAAAATACATCCTAAATATTTGCAGAAGCTTGCTATTCCTGTCTGGTCTGCCCTGGAGTAATCCCCTGGTGTTTCAGAGAATATTCTAAGAATAGGGCAAGTCCTACTTGACAAGTAGATACTCAGTACAAAGCTGGTGAATGGATTTGTGCATAAACTAATTACCATCCTGTTCCTAGTAAAGGATGCCAGAATCTTTTTTTTTTATAAACATACTTTTTATTTTTAAATTGTGGGGTACAGTTAAGGGTTAAGTATGCAAATATGCATCGTTCAGGCACCCTTGTTGATAAGGGGTGTCTCCCCATCCCCAGACAGATATTGATTACCATTAATCCCACCTCCCTTCCCCTCCCTACCCCCCCCCATAGTTTTCCGCCACTGTCAATCCTTTTCTTATAGTGTTACGATAGATGTTCAAGGTCCACTATATGAGTGAGAACATGTGATACTCAGATCTTTGTTTCTGTGAGAGACCACTCAGTATTATAGACTCTAGTTCCATCCAGATTGCTGTGAAATTCATGATTTTGTTCTTTTTTATGGCTGTGTAGTATGCCATCATGTATATGTATCACATTTTTTTAATCCAGTCCTCTTTTGATGGACAGCATGGTTGGTTCCAGGTTCTTGCTATTGTGAACAATGCTGCGATAAACACACGTGTGCAGGTATCTTTTTTATAGAGTGATTTGAGTTCTTCAGGGTATATTCCCAGTAGGGGGATTGCAGGGTCATATGGGAGATCGATATTTAGAGCTTTTAGGAATCGCCACACTGCTTTCCACAGAAGTTGCACTAGTTTGCACTCCCACCAACAGTGTAGAAGTGTTCCCTTTTCGCCACATCCTCTCCAGCATCTGTTATTTTTTGAGTTATTGATAATTGCCATTCTGACTGGAGTTAGATGGTATCTCAGTGTAGTTTTAATTTGTATCTCCTTGATGATTAGTGAGGTTGAACATTTCTTCATGTGTCTGTTGGCCGCTTGGATGTCTTCTTTTGAGAAGTATCTGTTCATATCTTTTGCCCACTTTATAATGGGGTTGTTTGTTTTTTTCTTTTCAGCACGTTTGAGTTCCTTGTAGATCTAAGATGTTAGGCCTTTGTCAGACATGGAGTTGGCAAATAATTTTTCCCAGTCTGTGGGCTGTCTCCCTGCTCTCTTGATGGTTTCTTTGGCTTTGCAGAAAGTTGTCAGTTAAAAGAAGCCCCACTTGTCTATCTTATCTCTTATGGCCCATGCATTTCGGGTTTTGTTCAGGAATTGGATGCCAGTTCCAATTTCCATAAGGGTGTGTCCTGCATTTTTTAAGGTTCTTATGGTTTGAGGTTTTACATTTAGGTCTCTGATCCATTTGGAATTAATTTTGTGTATGGGAATAGATAGGGATCTTGTTTGAATCTTCTGCATGTGGTCAGCCAGTTTTCCCAGCACCATTTACTGAATAGGTTCTCCTCTCCCCAGTGATAGGTGGTGGGGGCTTTGTCGAAGATGAGTTGGTTGAGAAATTGAGGTTTTGCTTCTGGATTCTTAATTTTATTCCACTGGTCTATATGCCTGTTCCTGTACCAATACCAAGCTGTTTTGATTATTGTAGCTTTATAGTAAAGCTTGAAATCTGGTAATGTGATACTTCCTGCTTTTTTTTTTTTTTTTTTGCCAAGGATTGTTCTGGCTATTCTT
>CAUYQG010088421.1:0-15577 GCA_963574415.1 Tarsius wallacei | reverse complement strand
AAACAAATGTGACACAATGTTACAAATTGGCCAATATGGGTAAAGGAATTTTTGTATAGTATTATGGTAGTTCAAGGTTCACTTATGGGTGAGAACATGGGATACTCAGATCTTTGTTTCTGTGAAAGACCACTCAGTATTATAAACTTTAATTCCACCCAGGTTGCTGCAAAGTTCACGATTCTGTTCTTTATGGCTGTGTAATATTCCATTGTGTATATGTACCACTTTGTTTTTTTATCCAGTCCGCTTTTGAAGGGCAGCACTGTTGGTTCCATGTTCTTGCTATTGTGAACACTGCTGTGATAAACATACATGTGCAGGTATCTTTCTCATAGAGTAATTTGAGTTCTTCTGGGTATATTCCCAGTAGGGGGATATGGAAGGTTGATTTGTAGAACTTTTAGGAATCGCCACACTGATTTCCACAGAGGTTGTACTAGTTTATACTCCCACCAACAGTGTAGAAGTGTTCCCTTTTTACTACATCCTCTCCAGATCTGTTATTTTTTGAGTTATTGATGGTGGTCATTATGACTGGAGTTAGGTGGTATCTTAGTGTGGTTTTAATTTGCATCTCCTTGATGACTAGTGAGGTTCAACATCTTTTCATGTATCTAGTGGCTATTCATATGTCTTCTTTTAAGAAGTGTCTATTCATACCTTTAGCCCACTTTGTAATGGGGCTGTTTGTTTTTTTCTTTTCAGCATGTTTGAATTCCTTGTAGATACTTGATGTTAGACCTTTGTCAGACATGGAGTTGGCAAATATTTTTTCCAAGTCTATGGGTCGTCTCCCTGATCTCTTGATGGTATCTTTGGCTTTGCAGAAACTTGCCAGCTTAATGAGGTTCTGCTTGTCTATCTTATCTCTTATGGCATGGGCACTTCAGGTTTTGATCAGGAATTGGTTGCCCGTTCCAACTTCCATAAGAGTGTCTCCTGCATTTTCTAAGGTTCTTATAGTCTGAGGTTTTAGATTTAGGTCTCTGATTCATTTAGGGTTAATTATTGTGTTTGAGGATGGGTAGGGGTCCTTTTTCAATCTTCTGCATGTGGTCAGCCAGTTTTCCCAGCACCATTTACTGAATAGGTTCTCCTCTCCCCAGTGGTTGGTGGTTGGGGCTTTGTCGAAGGTGAGAAATTGAGGTTTTGCTTCTGGAATCTCAATTCTATTCCATTGGTCTATATATGCCTGTTCTTATACCAATACCAGGCTGTTTTGATAATTGTAGGTTTATAGTATAAAGTCTGGGAGTGTGATACCTCCTGCTTTGTTTTTTTTTTGCTGAGGATTATTTTGGCTATTCTTGGTTGTTTGTTTCCATAAGAATTCCTGTTATTGTTTTTTTCTAGGTCTGAGAAGAATGTTGCTGGTAAGGGGATTGCATTAAATCTGTAGATTGCCTTAGGTGTAACGGACATCTTAACAATGTTGGTTCTTCCAATCCATGAGCATGGAATATTTTTCCACATGCTGTGTCGTTTTTGATTTCTTTGAGCAGTGTTTTGTAGTTTTCATTGTAAAGATCTTTTACATCTCTGGTTGGGAAGATGCCAAGGTATTTCATTTTTTTGTGGCTATTGTAAATGGAATTGTGCTTTTATTTGGGTTTCTATTTATTATTGGTGTATAGAAATGTGATTGTCTTTTGTCCATTTATTTTATATCCTGAGACTTTGCCAAAGTCCTTTATCAGTGCCGGGATGTTTTTGGCAAATTCTCTTGGGTTTTCAAGGTATACAATCGTGTCATCTGCAAAGAGAGATAACTTGACTTCCTCTTTTCCTAACTGGATACCCCGATCGCCTTCTCTTCTCTGATTGCTCTAGCCAGGACTTCCAAAACTATGTTGAACAGGAGGGGTGAGAATGGGCATCCTTGTCTTCTTCCAGTTTTCAGGAGAAATGGTTCAAATTTCTGTCTGTTTAGGAGTATGCTGGCTGTGGGTTTCTCATAGATGCATCTTTTTCCTGTGGCGTGGATGCCCTTTGGCAGGGGAACAATTCACTAGTGAAACCATACCCTCACCCTCCACACTCATGGACTAATTTTCACATGGCATTCAGAAAGTGTCAAGTTTATTACACCCATGGCTTTCATTAGGGTACTTACTGACTTATTGTTTATTCTAGTGCAAATCAGCTTGTTTATGACAAGGAAATAAAGCCATTTTCAATTTCACTCACTACGCTATCAGTACAACCTAACGTAATGAATCTAACCCACAACCACCATTTAGAATGAAAACTAACTAGATTAGTTACAGACTTGTCTTTGTGTTACTCTGTAAAACAAAGGCATCCTTGTTTTGTAAAAGAACATAATTAGTTTACTAAATATGCCAAGCCCTCAATTCACTATGCTAAGTCACAGTATAAGGCAACACAGTTTCTTAAACAAAATAACTTTTGGAAAATGTTAATAGCAAACAATTAATTAGTATTCTTTTCAATTAAAAAATCTGTTTTACATAATCTAAAAACAACTTCAGGGTGACACACATCTAAAGAAGAAATAGTTCTCAAGCACAATTATTATTCTAGTATCACTTATCAGAAGGTTGATGAGAGGAAAAACCTCGCATCTGCTGAGCATATCTGAGATGGCAATTTTCTCCCCCAACACAAACCTTGAGCTTGTGGCAACATGGTGGAAGAATTCCGGGACAGGCCTGCATTCCTGTGGCTGCTGTACCCACGCTGTGTCATCAGCCACCTTGAGTGTGGGTGGCTGGAACAAGCTGGAGGTCACTCCCGTGATTAAGCTATATTCTGTGATAAAGTTGGCAGGAGTTCACAGACACAACTAAGGGTCCAAGTCCGTTGACTTTAACCAAAAGACAACTCATCCTGGGGGGCCCAGGCATGGCAGGCAGCCCCTAAAAGAAACTGGGCCTTCCTGAAAAGATTTAAATGGAAAAAGATCCCTCAGCTGGCCTTGGAGAAGCACAGACCATTGTGGACTGCCCATAGAGGACACAAGGCAAAGCCCTGAAGGTAGCCCAAGGGAGCTGTCAGCGGTTCCTGGGTGGCACACAAGGACACAGGGGCCACAGTCCCACAGCCCCATGGAACTGAATTCTGCCAACACCTACGTGAATCTGGGGAGGACACTGAGCTCCACGTGAGACCCCAGGCATGGCCTATGCCTGAGGTCAGACCCATGAGCCCAGTAGCTGAGGCCTGGCCATATGGTGCTGGGGCTGCTGACTGACTAAATTGTTATGAGAGAAACAGTTGTTGTTTTCAGCTGCTCATATGCTGTGACCTGTTACACAGCAACAGAAACTCTACCAGGCAGGACACTCTTTCGCACTGGGATGCATAACCCACATTGTTGGTGCCCAAATACGCCTATTTTCAAGGAGGCTGGGAGGCCAGAGACACACATTGCTCTCTCACAACCAGCCCACCTCTTACTGTCTTATCTCTTGAGAAAGGCAGCTCAGTTGTGTCCCTGTAGTAATTCAGACTCTTGGGTAAAACAGCACTTAGTGATGAATAAAAGCAACAGGAGCCACTCATTATAAAGAAGCAAGCAGGAAGCTGATTCCAGCCACGGTTCCCAGAAAACCCTGACTGCTGATTTCATACCTACAGGCATCAGGAGGCAGAAATGTTAGTTACTGTTCAATAACAGCCAACACTTCAGCTTCTGCAGTGCTGACAAACACTGATTTTAATGGTTTCTGTACATTAATTAATTAATCAGACTAAACTTGAATGAGGGGGCATAAAAGGTACAACAACTAGGAGAAAAACCAATAGCCCCCACCTTCGCAGAAAGGCGAGGCCATGGAAGGAGTCCAGTCAGGCAGGGCCTTCCAGGCACAGGGGTACATGTGGGTGAGACACCAGTTACTTTTGAAAAGAAATGTCACCAAAAACCCACTTGACCCCAGCCTGCCAAGCTCACTAGGCTTCCAATGCTGTGACAGAATACCAATAAGAACTAGGTCTGAGGTCAGGCTTGGTGGCTCAACCTGTCATCCCCACACTTTGGGAGGACGAGACAAGTGGGTTTCCTGAGCCCGCAGGTTTGAGACCAGCCCAGACAACTTGGTGAGACCTCATCTCTACAATGAATCAAAAATTAGCCAGGAATGGTAGCACATGCCTGTAGTTTTGGCTACTTGGAAGGCTGAGGCAGAAGGATTGCTGGAGCCCAGCAGGTCAATGCTAGGGTGGCCGTGAGTGTGCCATGGCACTCTAGCCTGGGTGACAGAGTGAGACTCCGACTCAAAAAAGAAAAAAAAAAGAGAGAACTAGGACTGTGACTTAAGACGCAGACATACTGAAGACATGGTGGCCACAGCAGGGACTCCAGTCTATCACAGCAGCTCAACTCATGCACTGGCCAGGTGAAGTCTGCATGCTGTGTACCATGCATCCTGTTTTAAGGCAAAACTAAAATGGTAGCTGATACCTCTGGTTTTTCTTGCCAACAACAGAGCCATGTCCTTGGCAGCTGGATGGGTCCCTCTGAGTCCCTCCTCACCGTATGCTCGGTTGACGAGGCATGGAGGAAGGATGCTGCTTGTGTGGCCAGGCTGCAGCAAGGTTTTCTGGGGAAGCCATGCCAGAGTCTATGGGTTCTCAACCACATCAGATGATCCCAATTCTGTAGGTGATGCCAGGCTCCATCTCCTTCCAAAGCCCACCCTACCCTTAACCTAAACACAGGCATTTCAGTAGTGTATACACAAAGTTCTCCATCACACATGCTCTACAAACCTGCTTTTCTCATGGAGCCTTCTGCCCTATTTCTTACTTTGAAAAACAAGCGCTGAGTCTTTTCTGGCAGAGCCAAGCAACAGGAAGGGTAGGGGACCGAGTAGCGGGAAGAATGCGGCAGAGCATGGAAGGGAGCCCTTGGCATCTGCCTCCCCGTGGCTTCCAAAGATGCTGACGGCATTTGTAACTTTCAACTCAGTCTTTAAAATGCTGTCAATGATCACATGTGTGCTAAGCACACACAGGAGGAGGAGAAAGGGAGGGCGCCCGAGCTGCCCACCCTTGCCTGCCTCTTTCAGGGCCTTCTCAGACCCACCCTCCCTGGCTTTCCAACCTCTCCAGGTCTCCTCCACATGAGAGTGACCCCTCTGAACAGTCTCTGGGACAATGGCAGTCCAGAATCTGCCCCATCCCCTGCCAAGCCCACTCCCAATCCCAGCACTCCTGGGAACCATCTCCATCTCACAGGTCTCCACATGAGAGTGTCACCTCTGGGCAGTGCCTGTGCCGACCACAGTCCAGCACCTGCCCATTCACCCTCCAAGCCCACTCCTAGCCCCAGCACTCCTGGGACGTCTCCTCATTTCACGGATCCCAGCACCCACGTGACCTGGCAATACAGTTCAAACATGCTTACTCCACCAAGACGGACACTCCCAAGCCCTCATTTCTAGTTCTGGAGCCAAGTGACCATAATCCAGGCCTGGGTCCCACACCCCGTGACCTGCCGCCACCCTAGCCCCCATGCCACATCCCATCTTCACAGAGGCTTCCCAATTCCAGCCTCACAACATTGTATCAGAAATCTCCCCCTTTCTTCTTCCACCTACACGCAAGTATTTGTGACCTCCCACCTGGATGACCTTATAAGCCTATTCATTTGACTCCTCATCATGTCTCTTTCTGCTCCAGTTTGTCTTACACAAATTTGCAAAACTGATCCCTCTAAGCTGCAGCTATGGCTATTTTACATTTCACCAAATCTTCAGTGATTCATGAGTTAAATAATCTTTAGTTTGCTACCAGGCATGGTGGCTCACAGATGTAACCCCAGCAGCTTGGGAAGCCAAGGTTGAGGATTGCTTGAGCCCAGGAGTTCATGACCAGCCTGGGCAACACAGCAAGAACCTGTCTCAAAAAAAAAAAATCCATTATCCCTCAGAAATACAATCAAGGAAAGTCTACCTTGTTATAAAAATACTTGCTTTTCTCTATTTGTATGGAGTACTCTCCAAAGGCACAGACTGGCAGAAGATTAACAAATTAAGACACCAACAGTAGATACTAGATAAGGACTGATGTGGAATACAACTAGGTTTGACTGACTATCAGGATTCTTAACTTCAATTTTTTTAGTGCTAAGTGAAACTGTAAAGTTCTTTAACTAAAAACCCCCTGGTCTGGATGTTGTGTTTCAGTCAGCACTCAGGACAGCAGATTCCAGCCCATGTCATGTGACACAAACATCACAGACGTATGTAACAGAGTCACACACTCATCAACTCAGGTCATGTGGCAGGAACGTCCCAGGACGTCACCCGGCCCAGCATGAATAATTTCATGACCACTGCTCTATCCCGACTTATTCAAATTCTGGTCAATACTGATTACTTCTTATCAATCAATATCAGATGCACATGGAATGAGCACATTGCTTTAAAACACCACTCCCTTTGAAGTATTTACTGTTGCTTTTCTATTCAAGCAGATGATACAGACTTACTTTTTCCCTCCCACATTAACAACATGTAATTCACCGTCCAGTTTGCTGTTCGAAGACAATGTGGAAGAACATTTTCTTTGCACCATGCCAGCTGACATGGAGACATAGCACCTGTCAGATCACTGCTGAGCTTCTCCACTAGCTCATAAGCCTGTTTGATTCATCTCTGTCTACTCCACTAGACCAAGTTTCCACAGAGCTGAGGCCATCTGCTTTAGGAGACACAAAAGTGGAAAGACACGCCAGTGCTGCTGGAAGACTTACTGTCATAAAGATGTCCATTCTCACCAAGTTAAGAGGTGACATAATTCTGTACAAACGCCATTGTCCCGATTCCTACATGAACTGCTTAACCCTTTGTACTTGGAGACATCTCGCAGGTCACTTACCAGCAACTCAACCGCCCTTTATTTTAACGAAAAGTGAAAAGCACATCACTTCCTATTAAACAGTAAAGCACTGGAACCAACTGTTTAACTGTAATGATGTTTGGCTGATAATGGAATTTTGTACACTGAGGAACTTATTTACGACCCCCAAATCAAAATTCCGTATCTTACATTTTTCTAACGAGTGGTAACATGTGAAACAGTCACCAACAGGCCTCGCAGGCTCACCGCTACAGGCTGTGCAATGGGAATTTGCTGGACGTCTTCCACCTGGTGCTTTTCTATTCAAGCAGATGATACAGACTTACTTTCTCCCTCCCACATTAACAACATGTAATTCACTGTCCAGTTTGCTGTTCGAAGACAATGTGGAAGAACATTTTCTTTGCACCATGCCAGCTGATATTTTTTTACGTACATTCAGTACATATTCCATCTCTTCATTTGCTTTTTCATGCAATTTGAAGAGAAAACTTCAAGCAAATATACATTTTTGAAAAATCTGTGCTGGCATAAGTTTGTCCTATATAATCACCAGCAATTGCTTTATGTCCCCGAGAGGGAACATCCACGTGCAAAGGTTAAGGTTCATTTGGAAGAATAATAAAATAAGAATAAACCAAGAAAACTGGTTAATTAAGAAAAAAAGCAAGGCTGCCTCTGTCAGATTTTAGAGCATTCTATAAAGGTTTAGAACTAAGGGTGTGGTTAAAAAAAAAAAAAGGGTGATGCTAACTTATGGTTAGACGAATCAATGGAACAGAAAACTCAAAAAGACCCAACTGCATGGAAAATTTTATGGAAATTGCTTTGTAACAGTACAAGCAAATACAATCCAAATGGATAATAATGAAATTATTTTTAAAAGATACATTTCCATGTCTTAGAAATGTAAATGTTATTGCAGGATGATTTCATATAAACTTAGAACAATGTATCACGTTTCACTGCTCTGCACACTACTTTCCTGCATTCATGGCCATTTCTAAGGATCTTGCTTGGTTACCAAATTAGAACTGTTCTGCAGTGATGCTGCAATTATTCAGAAAACAACCCTCTCACAGAATGCAGTTTACAAGGACAAAAGCAATTCATAGCACAGAAGCACAGTGTACTTCCTTTTAAATTCTAGTACTGAATAAGCTCTTTTTAAATTCTTTCAGAAAAAGGCAATCATGATAAATAATGGAACTGGCTGTTACAAAAAACAAACACACACTCTTTCATGACTATCCCCTGCAGGCTGGTGGCTGTGCCCTGGCTAGCATCCAGTGTGTGGTTTTCCAGAAGGTTGCAGGCAGCTAGACTTAAGCAGAACCTGAGAAGAAACTATAAGTCAAATGGAATCCATTAACACTTACATCCAGTAGATCTAAATGTCAACAGTTTTGCTAATCATTACAAAGTCAAACCTTATAATACAGCTAAAATGTTCCCAATCATCGTCACAGTCAAATACGTTAATCCATAGCCATCTGGTTTATTTTATTCTCAAAGCATTTTTGTAACAATGCACCAATTAGTATCTCAAAATATCCTTCTAGTAAGCCTAAGTGCCCATGAAGGGACATAGCTTCCATCCTGACTGGTTCCTCCCACGGCCCCTCAGCACACATTCAGTAAGGACTGGCGACACCATGACTTCACGCATTTTTCACTGTGGCAAACCACACAGAAAAGTCGTCATTTTAAGCATCCTATAAAACGTTATAATTAAGAGTATGGTAACAAAAGTATGGTGCGAACTCATGGTTAGATGGGTCAGTGTACCAGGCATACAGCTAAGCAGCATCAAGTATAATCCCATCTGGGCACTGCACACCAGCATCTCCAGAAGGTTCTCGTCTTCTCCCTCTCAGCCTGGCACAGGGCTCTGCTCCCGCCTCTCTGATCCCACAGCTCTGGGGACTCCCCATGATGGAACCATACATAGTGTCGTCTTTGATGCCCACCCGACTTTACTCAGCACAGCACCTTCAAGGTTTGTCCACATGGCATGTATCAGAATTCCCTTCTTCATAAGGCTAAATGCATTCCATCGCGTGTGTGCAGCATGTGAACACACGAGACGTTTCTATCGCCTTGCTCCTGGGAATTATGCTGCTGTGAACACTGACGCACACCTCTCTCTCCTGGTCTCTGCTTTCAGTTCTTCTGCATACGTGTCCAATTCTGATTTTCTGAGGAAATGCCACACTTTCCCACAGCAGCTGCACTATTTTCCATTTCCACCCACATGCACATGAGCTCCAATCTCTCTAGCCCTCACCAATACTTGTTTGTACTCTGGTTTTTTCCCCCAACAGTAGCTATCCTGAGGTGTGAAGCGGTATCTCACTGTGGCTATGACCTGTGTTTCCCTGCTGTTCAGCGATGCCGAACCTCTTTCTCATGTGTCTGCTGGACATCTACTTACTTTCTTGGGAGAAACATCTATTTAGGTTCTTGCCCATTTTATAACAGGGTTGTTTGTTTTGTGGAGGTTGGACTGTATCCTTCACATATATTTTTTAAAGATCTCGGCATTTACCTAAAAGCACTTTTACTCTGCATAAACTCCAGAATAGCAGTGCCCGACCTTTGTGGCAACAGGCACCGGTTTAATGGAAGACAATTTTTCCACAGACACGGGGGCTGGGAGGGATCACCAGGCATTAGATTCTTATAAGGAGCCACCACCTAGATACCTGGCATGCACGGTTCACAATAGGGCTCACGCTCCCATGAGAATCTAAAGCCACCACTGATCTGACCAGAGGCGGAGCTCCGCTTACCCGCCGCTACTCTCCTGCTGTGTGGCCTGGCTCCTAACAGGCCACAGACCGGCACCAGGGGTTGGGGACCCCTGCTCCAGAATGAGAGGCTAAACAACTGCATAGATTTCAAGGCAGTTGATGTAAGCTGTTACATACGCAAGGTCACATGACTAGTTGTAGCTCTCCTCCATAAGACTGTTAAGCAAAGCAGTCAGATAGAGGAATTAAACAAGACTGGGACAGATTACAACAGATGGGGTCTAGAAGTCTAACGCAAGGAAACGGAGAACAGCCATGGCACTGGCTGCATCTCAGAAGCAGGCCAGTGTTAGCAAATCTTTCTGCTTGTCAAGAGAAACTGAAGTTTTAGGTTTCTAAAAACTGAAAGATTTCTGAAAACTGAAGATTAACTAGCAACCAACCGATTCAAAATAATTTTAAAAAAGAAGTCACCGACTGGGTCAATAGTACACCTGGCTCACAGGCCAGTGGGGTTTAAAAAAAAAAAATCTCTTCCTTCTGATCAATAACCTCTAATGGGCCAGTGGGTTTTTAACCTACACAGCGGGGCCTCAGGTTCATGTGAGTCTGACGACAACTGACCCGATGGGACCGAAGTCTACACAACACTGGGATCTCTGTGAGGAGAGAAGGTCATTAACTGAGACCATCTTCAGATGTTCATGGTGAGGAAGGAATTTAGTAAAGGGCAGTGAAGGCAATGGAGTCAGAGATGCCTTGCAAAGGGAATTTAAAGTCAGGATTTCAAAACGTCCTGTGCATTCCTTTCCGACAAGAACTGACAACAGTAAGCAAAAATGCACTTAAGCATGAAAGGTCTGCTTTTCTCTGCGAAAAACTTTTCTTACAAAGAAGTAGTAATTTTTTATCAGTATCGAGAATACTCGAATCAATACAACTCAGTAGAACCTACAGAGTCCACCAACTAAAGTCACGTAAGGCCAAAGTGAAGCCTGTTTATGACATGTCTGTGTGGCAACAGAACACTGGACAAACCTGAGCTCTAGCCTGTGTCAGAAGCTCTAATACAGAGCAGTCTGGAAAGGAACACATGTTAGCACGCAACCCATTCGATAGCGGTTATACTTTTGGAACAAAAATTCATGCAGCAGTAAGTAGGGGCATGAACGGAAACCACATGAAGTCTGGTATGCCGACTTCCACCCTGGTATCCTAGGCCCGATCACAGCTCCGCGTGGACAGGCCGGTGGTGCTCGCCACCACTCGAGCAAGCTGTGCTTTTGGAGCACCTGTGACACAGCTAGAGTCCAGAAACTATTTGTTGTGGTGGGAGAAACACGCCGAGGCCCGAGTGCACTAAGATCAGCAACTTCCCACTTATATAAGAACACGTCTGGATGTGACAATGATCAAAATACCCCAAGAAAGACCATGATGACTTTTTTGACATCACCATTTGAATCAACACTCACTGCAGTGTCCCAGGTGTATGTTCCTTCTTGACGGGGACAGAAGTCTGTGGTTCTGGGGAGGGACGAGGCACGGACGGTGCTGAGGCTGGCGGTGGGGGACCGACATCTTTGGGAATCTCCACATGTTTCCAATCTCCTCCTTCTTCAACCATCAGACCAATCAGTGAACCGAGCCGTATGTTCTTAGTTCCTTCTTCAACCTGCATTTTAAAAAGAAATAACTGAGAGATGGAAAGGGTCGTGATGGCAGGAGGTGGCTTATTCTTCTGCTGGGCAGTTCTCTTAATTGAGCTAAGAGCCGCTTCCAAGATGCGTGTGCCTGCTTTTCCATCCGCCCCCTTCCTCCACTCACGCCTCCCCTCATACTCCCTGGCCCAGTTACGAATGCTCTCGCAAATAAAGGACAAATCTAGACTTCCCCTCCTGACGGCCTTCAGATGGAAGCGCTGCCATCACCATCTTCTCCCTGTCCATAAACACAAATCCCAAACAGGAGACTGTGGTTACATGTCTCAACTGTATGTCTTTCCCAGTTTCTATCCGATGGCCTGGGACTTCTAAGAACTCCCAAGGGATTAACTCCCCAACTTGGTCCTAGCTACTGAAATTAACTTACAGCAGAATCTTAGTCTCTGGATAAAAAGAATGCTCCACTGTACAGAGAGAACTGGTTAACTATTCTGGTTAACGTGAGGTACAGTTTATTTCTTTCTCCATATTTTATTCTCCCCCTGAGTATCTATTTACAAAACCTGAGAAATAACACAAAACCTCATGAGTTTTTCCACAAGTGCATATGGTGGTGGCTCAGCTAACCAACTTTTTTTAAATAGATAATACCAATCAAAACCCTAAATAAGACAAAAGATAAATTTTTGATTAAGAAAAATGTACTTTTAGCATTTCAGCATTTATTTTTAAAGGGCTGATTCAAATTTACTTGCTGAAAAGAAGTCTCTAGAAAACCTTAAGATAATGATATTTTATAAGTTCAGTAATGGAAGAAAATGTCATTCCTTTAAGGTTTTCTATTACTCCCTTTCAGTGACTTCCATAAGGTTCACTGCAGATGTACTGAATGAATAACAGAAGAGACTGCAAGACACTCACTGAGACAGCGATTACAGGGAAGAGCCTCATCCAAGAGTGAGGCGGGCATGCTGGAGCAACACTGACTCTGATGCTTATTAGTATATGGACTTTTTTTTTTGAGTTGGGGTCTCACTCTGTCACCCAGGCTGAAGTGCAGGGGCACGGTCATGGCTACCGCAGCCTTGACCTGCTGGGCTCAGAGGATCCTTCTGCCTCAGCCTTCTAAGTAGCCAGAACTACAGGCATGCGCCACCACACCCAGCTAATTTTTTGATTTGCTGTCGAGACGAGGTCCTTGCCAAGTTGCCCAGGCTGGTCTTGAACTCCTGGGTTCAGGCAATCCTCTCGCCTCTGCCTCCCAAAGTGCTAGGATGACAGGCATGAGCCACTGCACCTGGCTTGTGCACGACTCTTAAAATCAAATAGCATAGCAAACTGAGGGCCAGGAGGTGGTCTAAGTTTACTGGTTACTGAGAAAGAAGAACAAGAGCGACCCTCTGGTGGAGCAAAATATTCATAAGAAGTAGGCACAGAAAACTGAGCAAGAACGTCTAGCCAAGCACAAGCTGTGGAAAAGGACTAACACAGCTCAGAAGAAGGCAGGTGCTTACTTGTGTGCCACCTGCTAGAAAGTCTTATTTCTGTGGACTGTTCGTTTTTCTTTCTATGTCCAAAAGTGGAGTTAAGATTATTATTAAGCTAACGTTTTTTTCTTCCTCTAAAAGTGTTTAATTATCTACCTACAAACAGCTAATTCAGAAATCACAAAGTAAAATGATAAATTTTCTTTAAAAACGGATAGAAAAATAGCTTCATTAAGTGGTATGAAGCCCACTGAACCAGAAATAGGACTGATATCCAAGCACAGAGCACACCATTCAGATGCAAAACTTTTTTAAAAAAGAAAAGGTTTAAAAAAAAAAAACAATGGGTTTCTAAAATCGAGTCAAACACTGTGCTAAACTAAAGCTGACCCCGCCACTGTCTCACTCACGTAAACCATACAAGGGACCCCATGCATCCTCCACCAGTGTGACCCGACACCTCCCAGGAGGCGGCCAAGAGTGGTTACCAGCACTCTGGCTGCTACCGTATCTAAACAGCACACTTACAGCTTTCCACTCAAAGAGGGCTCCAAGAAGCATGAAACCCAGACATGGTGGACAAGGAGAGGTGACATCGCACAGCTTGAGTAGTGACAGAAGTTACAGAAGTAGTATCAACTGGAATTCCATCCAGACCACCACGTGAGTCAGAGGTAATCTGGCTTTTGCGTTCACTTTAGAACTGTGCTGGTCCCCCACGGATATCCGCTTAGCTGTAGCAGATGTTCAAAACTGGTGCAGACTCGGTCATAGGTCAGAGGCCGCTCCTGCTCTCTGGGTGACCCTGGACGCCCGGTGCCTGCTCCTCTGAAGAACCCGGCAGAGGACAACCCCAGGCAGCACCCCCACCACTTTGCTCCCTTGATCCAAGCCCTCCCTCACTCTTGTGTGCTGACTTCTGAATGTTAAGTGCAGAGTTTCTACACTGAGCCTTGTTAACGTACAGCTCATCAATGCTAATATTCCACCTTGAGGCAGCCTTGGGAGTACTACTGGCCCTCCCTCCCAGTTGTGAGCAGACTTCCCGAGTCTCGATGTTGACTCCACTACCTGCCAGCATGTGACCTTAGTGATGGTTCCTTACTGCACCAGCCTGTGTTTCCTGATCGCCGATGCAAGCACCGCCGGCAGTCATTTCAGAGCCGTCATGGGGAATGAATGAATTCTGTGTGTGGCCCTTAGAATAGTAGCCGACAGCCAGCAGCTGCCATATAAATGTTAAAGGTCTCATTATGGTGGTTATTGCTGTCCTGGTGTGTTCCTTCAGGTGACTGATTTTTAAAACAAACAAAACAAACACTCAGCAAAGATCAAGTTTGACTACTGGGGGCGCCCCCTGGTAAGGGTTGGAGACTCACACTAAGGCCTGGCCTGTGGCTGGCAGGATTCGGGGTAAACAGACGCATTCAGGACTACCGGAGGTCAGGCCCCTGACAAGCAACTCCTGAGACTCCTCAGAGCTGGACTCCGCCTTCGGCCTGGGTCCCTAGCAAGGGCCTCCTTACAGAGCCACTCCCACCCATGAACATCCTGCCAAGGTGCTAACCACAACCACCTCACTCACCCTGTCCCAAGGACAGGCGATGCTCCAGGCAAGACACAAGGCACCTGCAGCAGCAGGTCCCAACCCACCAAGGGCACCGGTCAACTGCGCTGGCTTTCGCTGATAGGACACAAAATGCAAGCACTGCAACACACCTCGCACTCCTTTCCTCCTCAAAAATGTGCCAGTGTGTATGACAAATTATACAGCAACCCCAGCAGGAGAGGCACAGATGGGCACTTCGGTCCCGCCACCACCAACCAGTACAAGCGAATAGGAACACACAGACCGGTTCGGGGTTAGCAGTCACTGCGAGCCTAGGGAACAGGTCAACGCCAGAAAAGCAGCCTGCGAGAGGCGTCTGGTAGTCATGGGTCCTGGGGCAAGTGGCACGCACCTGTCCCCTAGTTCCCCCCACCACAGGCACCATGATCCCCCATTTGAGCACAAAAAAACAGGCAGAGGTAAGAGAATCTGCTAGCGCTCGCTTGGCAGAGAGCCAGCTGAACCATGCAGCTGCGAAAACCCACAGCAGGGGACTGCAGGGGCCCCAGTCTCAGCTGCTTCCCACTCAACCTCGCCGGTGTTCGAGAAGTCAAGCAACAAACATGCCAGCTGGCTCCATCAGTGAGTGCACCACGGACCCTAAAAGGTCACGCTTTTACCGTATGTAGCTTTATGCAATTTACTCACTTCTCACACAAAGACTCCATGATAAAAAGAACATACACATTGCAGAAAATGTAGAAAAGACAGAAAAATGGGCTATCGGACCTTAACACTAAAACACTTGAACATTATGCAGTAGAGAACACAGCATCATAAATAAAGAGATAAAAGTAAAAGGAAACTCTATTTCAGGAACAATTAAGAAAGCTTCACCTGTTGAAAACACTCACCACGATTTTGGCCAAGATGCCATCATCACTGGCATCCAAGGTAACCACGGCCTTGTCGGTCTCAATTTCACACAAGGCATCGCCGGTACTCACAGCTTCACCTGCAAAACAAGACTGGATTGGTTCTGGTTTTTAGACTATGAACATGAGTATGTGCACATGCACATGCATACAAACGTGGGATACAATTCAGGGTTAGGTATGCAAATGAGTCCTAGATTTTCAAGAAACCTTAAAGGCCTGTAGGACTGAACTGCTATCCACTCAATGTTATCAGATCATTATCAAGTCTTTGCTTAAAAATAAACTAGATTCAGCCCGAAGCAGTGGCTCATGCCTGTAATCCCAGCACTTTGGGTGGCTAAGGCGAGAGGACTGC
>CAUYQG010088416.1:0-22607 GCA_963574415.1 Tarsius wallacei | reverse complement strand
AAAAATTAAAAATTGATAAACATAGAAACACAAAATGAAAATGTAGCACATTCCTCTTGTGAACTGATATAAAAAGCAAATAAAAATAATGGAGTAAATGATATAAATAGTAAAGTCAGAAACTTTTTTTTTTTTTTTTTTGAGTTGGAGTCTCACTCTGTCACCCGGACTGGAGTGCAGTGGCCGCTCCCGGCCACCGCAGCCTCGACCTGCTGGGCTCCGGTGATCCTTCTGCCTCAGCCTGCCAAGTAGCTGGAACTACAGGCACGCGCTACCACGCCCGGCTAATTTTTGATTTACTGTAGAGATGAGGTCTCGCCAAGTTGCCCAGGCGGGTCTCAAACCCGCGGGCTCAGGCAATCCCCTCGCCTCAGCCTCCCAAGGCACGGGATTACAGGCTGAGCCACCGAGCCCAGCGCATTCTAATTTTTTTAGGGCACCACAGCCTTTACCCATATAAGATGGCAAACTTGATCAATAAACGTTGTGTGTGTTCTGACTACCCCAACTACCAGCCATTCCTTCATCGCTCTCCCTCTCTTCAGACCTCCTTGTTCCTGAGACACAACAATATTGAAATGAGTCCTGTTAATAACCCTAAAATTCCCTCTAAGTGTTCACATTGAAGTAAGAGTTGCACAACTCTCACTTTAAATCAAAACTAGAAATGTTTAAGCTTGGAGAGGATGGCATGTTGAAAGCCAAGACGGGCTGAAAGCTAGGTCTCTGTGCCAAACAATTAGCTAAGCTGTGAATGCAAAGAATGTTCTTGAAGGAAATTAAAAGTGCTACTCCAGTGAACACACAAATGATAAAGCAAAACTGTCTGATTGCTGATACGGAGAAAGTTTGAGTGATCTAGATAGAAGGTAAAACCAGCCACAATATTTTCTTAAGCCCAAACCTAGTCCAGATCAAGGCCCCAACTCTCTTCTAAGCTATGAAGGCTGAGAGAAGTGAGGAAGCTGCAGAAGAAAAGTTGGAAGCAGCCGGGCTTGGTGGCCTGTAATCCCTCACTTTGGGAGGCAGAGGTGAGGGAATTGCCTGAGCCCGAGGGTTCGAGACCCACCTGGGCAACTTGGCGAGACCTCATCTCTACAATAAATCAAAAAATCAGCCAAGCATGGTAGCACATGCCTGTAATTCCAGCTACTTGGAAGGCTGAGGCGGAAGGATCGCCAGACCCCAGCAGGTCGAGGCTGCGGTGGCCGGGAGCGGCCACTGCACTCCAGTCTGGGCGACAGAGTGAAACTCCAACTCAAAAAAAAAAAAAAGGAAAAGAAAAGTTGGAAGCTAGCAGAAGCTAGTTCATGAGTTTAAGAAAAGCAGCCATCTCTACAACATAAAAGTTCAAGATGAAGAAGCAAGTGCCGATGTAGAAGTTACAGCCAGTTATCCAGAAGATCTAGCTAAGATCATTGATAAAGGTGGCTACACTAAAAACAGATTTTTCAATTTAGATACAACAGACTTCTGTTGGAAGGAGATGGCATCTAGGACTTTCACAGTTAGAGAGTAAAAGTCAATGTCTGACTCCAAAGCTTCAAAGGACAGGTGGATTCTCTTGTTAGGGGCATATGCAACTGTTAATTTTAAGCTGAAGCCAGTGCTCATTTACCATTCCATAAATCCTATGGCACTTAAGAATAACTCTAAATCTATTCTGCCTGTGCTATATAAATGGAACAACAAAGCCTGGATAAGAGAACATCTATCTATAGCATAGTTTAACAAATATACAAATATATTAAGCCCACATTGAGACCTGAGAGAGACAGAGAGAGAGAGAGAGAGAATATTGCTGCTTATTGACAATGCACCTGGCCACCCAAGAGTGCTAATGAAGATGTACAAGGAGATTAGATTCATATTGTTTCCACGACTGGTAACACAATATTCATTCTGCAACCCATTGATGAGGAAGTAATTTTGACTTTCAAGTTTTATTTAAGAAATAAGTTATGTAAGGTTATATCTACCATAGACAGTGATTCCACTGATGAATCTGCAAAAAGTAAATTTAACACCTTCTAGAAAGGATTTACCATTTTAAATGCCCTTAAGAACATCTGTGAATCATGGGAGCAGGTCAAAGTATTGACATAAACAGAAATTTGTAAGAAGTAGATTCCAACCCTCATAGATGACTTCGAGGGGTCCTAAATTTCAGTGGAGGAAGTAACTGCAGATGTGGTAGAAATCACAAGAAAACTAGAATTAGAAGTAGAGCCTGAAGATGTGACTGAAGTGCTGCAATCTCATGATCAAACTTGAACTAATGAGAGTTACCCCTTAGGGATGAGCAAAGGAAGTCATTTCTTGAGATGGAATCCATTCCTGGTGAAGATGCTGTGAACACAGTTGAAAGGATAACAAAGGATTCAGAATATTTCATAAACTTAGTTGATGAAGCAGTAGCAGGGTTGGAGAAGATTGACTCCAGTCTTGTTTTTTGTTTTTGTTTTTGAGGTGGAGTCTCACTCCGTCGCCCAAGCTGGAGTGCAGTGGCACACTCATGGCCACCCCAGCATCAACCTGCTGGGCTCCGGCGATCCTTCCGCCTCAGCCTTCCGAGTAGCCAGAATTACAGGCGTGTGCTACCATGCCCAGCTAATTTTTGATTTATGGTAGAGACAAGGTCTCACCAAGTTGCCTGGACTGGTCTCGAATTCGCAGGCTCAGGCAATCTACTTGCCTCGGCTTCCCAAAGTGCTGGGATTACAGGCTGAGCCACCAAGCTCGGCCTGACTTCAGTCTTGAAAGAAGTCCTACTGTGGGTAAAATACATCAAACAGTATCTCATGTTACACAGAATTTTTTTTTTTTTTTTTTTTTTTTTCGGTGAAAGGAAAATCAATTGAGAGAGACAGTTTCCTGAATTTTGGAACAGTGGAGAAGACTCTGACATGGGTGGGCAAAGCATGATGATGAAGCCAATACAAGAAAAACTGAATTTAAAAATGCCTATCAATTATTTCAAAAGAAATGGCTGGATCCAGACCTGACTCCCAAAACTAGAAATACTTGTGTCAACTTAGATGAAGTGCATCAAGAGTCACAAATACAATTAAAGTCTAACAAATGCAGCTCTTAGGAGGAATAAGTTAAAGAGCTCTGACGCATCATGGTGACTACAATTAATAACAATATGTTGTGTATTTGACAATTACTAACAGAGTAGATTTCAGTGTTCTCATCCCCAAAAAATAATTATGTGAGATAATGCATATGTTAAGTAGCTTGAGTTAGTTGTTCTACAATATATGCCTGTATCAAAACATCATGTTACCTGCCATAAACACATACAATTCTTACTAGTCAAATAAAAAAAATTTTTTTAAAGCAGATATTTAAAAAATCAAAGGAGCTACTATCATGTATTCCACACAGAGGCATATAGGGTCTTAGAATTAGAACTGGCATCCCAACTCCCTGGCTTTCCAGCTCTTCTCTTGATATAGGAATCAATCCCTTCCTCAGTGTGCCTGAGAAAGTGACCAGAGGACACAAGGAATCAAATTTAACAATTCCTAAGCACATGGGGATCTTACTAAGTGACTATTCCCTCTTGAGAACAGAACCTGATGTAAAGTATAAGCTGGAGCATGAAAAAGATGCAAAATATTAGATAAGTTTGTAAAAATCCCTGAAACTTTCTTATAGAAAGGTTTGGGCAGTAAGTGGATATTTCTTCTGAATCCTACTTGCCAGTGCATTGGCATATTTAACAAAGCTGAAGAAATAGACTTGGAAGCAATAACTTTATTTCAGAAATTGCACTGCCAAGAGGAACCTCATTAGCTCTTGGCTTGGTGTTCGAGAAAAATCCAGTCCAGCTGACAAAGTGAAGTTCAGCGAGACACTCAGCTAAAGATTGTAAATGCACTAGTCTCAGCATGTTTTTCCAAATGTAATCTTCTACTCTCAAAAAAAAAAGAACTTAACTGTTCGTTAATGAAGTGCAGGTGTATTTGAACAAACGGAATGAAGAGAAAAATTGTCCCAGAGTGAAATGAAATTGCCTAAAATAAAATGGCAAGAATATATACGTGGGTTTATATTCATTTGTTCAAGAGATATCTGTTGAGTTCTTATCTACGTTTTGCCAGGCAATGTGCTAACTGCTGTGAAGTCTATCACAAGTACTAAAACTGTTCCTGCGCTCGAGATTTATATAACGTGAAAGGAGAAGAAAAGGAAGAGCACGAAAAACTGAATGATAAGAGAAATACATAAAAGAAAAGGAAGAAAAATAAGGTTGATGAAGAAACAGAGAAGGGAAACGAAGGAGGAAGTGAAAGAAGAGTTGCTGTTTACAACTTTCACATATTTCAGGCTTGTGGTATGTCTCGTCTATTGCAATAAAATCCTTAAAACAGTGTCTTTCATTCTTCAATACATATTCGTTGAATGTGTCTATCACTGAAGGCCCCTAGAAGGAAAAGTCTACAATGGGCATTTGGGTGGTGATACTTTATTTGGGAACTGCAAGGTCCTGAGGCAGTGACAGTGAGAAAACAACAGGAATAAAGCAAAGAAAATATGAGGCTATGCTATGCGATGTGTTATTGTGCTGACTCCCATTTCACATGGAACCACAAAGATATATAGAGATCTCACGGCAGATCTGTGTTTTTGGCACACAGAATTTCTCTGGGAAGACCGCAAGGAGAAACTGTGCATGGGAATAATCTACAGGTGCTTTGGGAATGGCCTGGCTTACTCCTAACTCTTGTTTCCCATTAGTCAAGGTTCACTCCACGGGAGCCCCATCCGCTACCCCTACACCTCCACGTTGTATCTTCCAGATGTAGCATCCAGTCTCTCAGCTGCTACTCAGGAAACCAGATGCCGTGCACCACAACACGGTGTTTCGTACAAGTCTGAAAGTGGACTGGCAACATCTTTAACAGCCGAGGATGGGAGATGAGATGGTTAAAACATAGAGCATGAGCCCAGAGGAAGAAAGAAGGTGGCAAAAGGAGTATGAGAAGGTACACAAAGCTTGAATTCAGTACAAGCATCTTTTATGTGCCAGGCACTGTGCTGGAGAGAGAACAGAAAATAACACAGGTGTCCCTGACCTCACAGGCTTGCAGAGCAGCCTGGTGGGGAGTACACACAAACAGGCAATTACAATGCAGTGACATAAAGTGCTATAGTGGCCGAAAAGCATAGATACCTATGTCATCCCAAAGCATTCCCAGAAGAGTAACAATTTCTAGGTGGAGTTTATCCAAGTGACAGGTCTAAGCCAGAGAGGAAGTGTGTGAGGGTAAGAAAAACAAGGTAGACATTCGAATAGTGGGCAATGGGCAGACAGAGGCAGGCTCCAAAGGCTTAGACTGTGAAAGATGTTCAGTATTGTCGGAGCTCAGAACGTTGGACAGTAATGAAGAGATGAGTAGTTCAGTTCCTAGCATATCGTGATCTGATCTGATCATCATAAGGTCTAAATTCTCTCTACTCTAAATCCATAGTTCTTAACTTCATCCACCCCTTATGTATGTCCAGCTTTACGAACAGTTTTACTCTAAAAATGTTCTCTGACTTTCCACCTGTGTGTCCTTATGCACATAGCTGGCTTCACCTGGAATTCTGTCTCCTTCACATCAACAGCTGTCTAAACCTTGCCCTTTATTTAAGGCCCAGGTAGAAGTTTTCTTTTCTCTAAACCCATCCTATGTCCCCTACATTCCACTAGTTTAACCTCTTCTTCCCTAAAATTCCCATTTTCTCTTAAGACACCTGTCACTTCTGTAGTTTTTGTTTAGCTACCTGTTCTCCCCTCCTAGACTGATAAAGAAGCCAGAAGTAACACTGATAGAAATAAGCAATTTGAAAATAGTCATAGTTTCCATAATTTGTTTTCTCCAGAAAACAAGAGAGGGATATTTAACTGTGGGAATTATTTAGAAATCAACTAGCATTGTCATGGACTAAAACCACTGGGGAAACCCCTCATTTCAGTCCAAGTTGATCTCTCCAGTCCACTAACCCTCATACATTTTCTTTTGCTTCTCTCCTCAATCTTTCCCCATGGACCATTGCCCTCACTCATGATCCTTACATCTTTTATTTTATCTGATTGCAATCTGTGCCCTCTGGGCCACCTAGCTTTTGGCATGGAATCCTGACATCCAGGTAGCAGATCATATTGGTTTGACCAACACTAAAACAATTCCTTTCTCTGTACTACCCCAAAAAACAAGAAGAATTCAAATAAATTCAAAATAGTGTTTTCTTGTCTTAAGGAGTTTCTATTTTGAATTCCAAAAGCATCTGCTATTTGCCTTTTACATGAAAGGCACTGGCATTTAGGAATTCAAAGAAAGATGCATCTACTGTCTAATGGGTGACAGAGACCATCATAATCATAGAAATCAGGGAGAAGTGATACGCAGAAAAATATGGACTTAGTGCTACTGGATCAGGAAAGTTGAAATATTACCATTAGCAAAATCCACATCTATATCTAGCTCTAGGTCCTTGACAATCTCCTTCCTTCGTGATGCTGCATGCTCTGGTTTCAGCAACACACAGTATTGAATTATTAATTTAGTTAGGTCAATTTTGAAGAAATATATAACATATTGCACATGGGAAAATACATGTTCTTTCTCTTTAGGAGATCAGATTGAGCAGGAGCCACATGTCATCCAAAATGTCTATTTTTTCGCAAGCCATTAATTTTTCCCAGGAGCAATTCTACTCAATGCTTCTCAAATATCCTGCCTTTCTCATTCATCCAAGGCAGCTCTCTTCTGCTCGTGTTTAAATCATGGGAATAACAACACGTTGAGCTAAATAAATTAGGGAATTTTTAATGTCAGGAAAAGCCTGATCATTTTAATGAACACTTAAAGTAGAACGCTTCAATATTTTTGCTAAGCAAAGTAATTCAATAACCATTTGCTATATCACACTAAGAAAAGTTTGTTACACTTTACACTTGATTTTTTTTAAAAGTATTAAACTTAGATACAAATGCAGTCAAACAGAACCAGTAGAAACCAATCTCAAGTTAGACTCCTTGTGACCTAGTTGCCTATAAGTAATTAATGCCCCTTCCTTTTCTAAACTTTTCTCAGCTTCATACTTTGGGAGAGGATATTTGAAATATCTAACTGCGTGTGTGTCTGTGTACATGAGGTGACATCCCCAAAAAGCCAGAATTAACTTTTGGAGGATGGGCCTCTTGTGGTATGGCTTCCCCGACTAGGTAAGTATTCTAGAAACCCACCAGTATCAGTGTACCAGCTAGTGTAATATTGAGAGGCCGCAAATGGCTTCAGTGAATTTTGGGGGGGGGAATTCTTTCAAAATTGTTTGCCCATTTCACTATGGGTGATTTATGAGTGCACCTGCCCACACTGATCTGAGTGTTCAGCGGTTTTTGACCAAAAATGGCATGACTCCCTAATGCCCCACCCTCCCTATTCACCAATCTAGCCCTGAGCAGCTATTTTTTATTTCCCCAGAAGACAAAGTTCAAAGGGAAATGTTTTTGCTGATGTTGGAGAGGTGGAACAAAATATGACAGAAGCACTAAAAGCATCAAAATTGATGAGTTCAAAAACAGTTTTGAGCAGTGGAATAGTGTCTTGATAGGTGTATGGCATCAAACTGAGTCACTTTGAAGGTAACTGAAGTTTAAACATGTAAGAATAAATACACCATTTTTAATAAATAAATTCTCAGTTTTCTAGGGGTCCCCCTCACATATACATGACTTATATGGTTTATGTTTGTCTCTGCAAAATATGTAGGGATTAAAAACCTGCATTCACCAACTCTCCTACTTCCTTTCATTTACATACAACTTGGGAAATAAGATTGCCTACACCCAGCCTACAGCAGTGCTACATTCTCACTCAAGAAAATAGTTAACACTAGAGATGGGGAGAATCTGTGAATCTAGGATACCGTATCAAGAATCTATGGAGAAATTTCTTTCAAGTCTCAAACTCTTAGACAGTGGGTTCAAGATGTAAGCAGAGAAATAGCACAACCTACTGGAAAGGAAAGATCCCTAAGAGTTTGACTTAATAAGTTTTTTTTCCTTCCTCCTCTTCCTCTTTTTCTTCCTCCTCCTCCCCCAGCTCCTTTTCCTCCTCCTCCTTATTAAACATATAGAAACAACCACCTGTCTTCACCCACCTCTTCCCTTCCCTCCCCTCCCTACTCCATTCCCATCACTGTGTCTTTGTGAAGAATTCAGAGATCTGCCTGTTGATAATTACCTTCTGCTGCCCTTTGCTGACTTTCACCTACACCCATGATTTCAATAATTGAGAATGTTTCCAAGTCAGAAAGATTACAAGCCAAGAGCCTTATCTCTCTTGGCCTCATGTGAACTGTCATCAAATATCCTGCTGTTAATTAGCAAAGGTTATTTTCTTCAGTTATCTCTGCTTCTCTGTTAACCTAAAGCAAGAGAAAATGCTATAACCCCACTTAAACAGTCTCATTTATCCTCTCAGCATCGACACCAAGGAAAGTTCTTAATGCGCTACTTTCCAAATACCTTATTCTTATACCCGAATCAGTTTATTGACTTCAAAACCAATTTCTAAAGACAGGTAAAGGACATTTCCAGTCCCTTACATGATGGTGAAATATCTCCTCCAATTGCCCCTTGAGACATCTGCTCAGAATTACTTTATTTTGTATCTCAAAAACTTCTTGCATAATCAGATGCATTTGCAAATGAACCATGATGACCCATGAAAATTTTCTTAGCATACTAACTTTCTTTTTCTTTTCTTTCTTTTTTTTTTTTTTTACATACAACTAAGAATACAAGGTTTCTTCTCTGAGCCTGCAGTAGGCAAAAAAGGGTTGCCGTGGGTAGCCGTACTCTCAAAAACAAAGTTTTACTACAGAATGGTATAGAAGACCCACTTTTCCAGTGTCTTTGTACTTCTTTGTCCCTTGAGCTCTCCTCACACCAGTGAACAAGACAGAAATGAGCACAACCATTCCATGCCTTTCCATATGCTTTCCCACTGATCCTACAAACTCCCATCAAGCAGTATTTCCTCTATGAAGGTTACCTTGGGCATCTTCAAGTGGTTTTAACCATGTGATATATGCAACGATCACAAGACATAAGACTTTATAAAATAATTATTAGTTCAACTGTTATTCCAATTCAAAGACTGTAAATTACTAGGGGTCATGTTTATGACCCCAGCACTTAGCACATAGACTAAATTACTACTGGCACAAAATTATTTTTGAAAAGAAAATAAATGTTTGGTTGCCATCCACGTTTACTCACCAAATCAATATCTTTAAAACCAAATTAATGAACTAGACTTATCAAATTTCCTTCCAAGTCACAATTAAAATCCAAACCCAAAACTAATAAAGTCTTCATGTAGGACTTAGCATTCCAGAACATAACCCTCTATCTGCTCATGTAGTCTCTAAATGCCAACTCTGGGCCCAGCATTATAGAAACAATTTTACTAGAATGGAGGAGACACTAATAAATTTAAAATCCAAAGCTAAACTGTATCTCTTCTTAACTTAGCTATGTCTACTTGATGCCAAATAACGAATCTGAAATGCATATATTTTTAAAAATCCAAGCAGTGCTCTGCTCAACTACAACCACACCAACATATTTTCTTGATTTTAACTTCGTTTGTTGTTGTTGTTTTCCTTTTGCTTCACAACATAAATACATTCTACTTCTATGCCACTTCACTCCACATTTGTTGACATCCCAATCTTTAGGCCATATTGTCATAAGTGGAATAAATTTTCCTTAATCTTTATTAGATTTTGAAGGCACGTTCCTTGTTTCACTTCTTACCTTCTGAGAAAAGACCCTTGAGTGCAGACTGAATGGCTTTAATTTTACTTAAGTAAAGGGCAAGAAGAAAGTGGTCTCAGCAAATCCAAGTTTTCAGATTTATAGATAAGCATTGCTTTGCTGATGTTTCTGAATTATAAAGAGAAACACAATTCCCTTTCAAAAAATAACCATCAAATTCATAAATAGTCCTCTACATTTTACTTCCCAATTTTATTGGCTTGGCTAATATTACTGAAAATACGTCTCATATCGATTGTTGTAGCAATATTTCGACTACATTTAAAGCACCACATAAACATTGAACAACAGTATTAGGTAAATATGCCACAGGTGTGATTACACTGTTCCTGTGAACACCATGAATTGAGGTCAAATGGGAAATGGGACATCTTCAAGAATAAGTCATCAACAGATGTGTATCAATGTCAGGGCTAAGGAAAAGCAGAGCAGCAACACATAGTGGATGGTGGAATTTTTAAGGAAGAAAAGTCAAGCAATTACACTCCAGAGAGTGAACAAAGAACGAGTATCCTCGAGTCTAGGAGAAAATTAACCTTGTGAGGATGTCAACTGTCTTAAGAAAGGAGTCTCTAAAATCAATGCTACTAAAATACCTTCTCCCTCTAAAATATTTAGCATAATAATAACACAATTTTATCAATAATAAAAGCTGTTGTTCACAGACAATGAAATGCAAAAAATGTTGTCAAGTTTGGCCTTTATTACTGCATGAACAGAAAGACCAGAAATGTTTAAATTCGGCCTACTTAATTGAGTCAACACTCACTGGTCCTGAACAATGGGAATTCCATTGCTCTCTTGTGTTGATCCTGGGCCAAGAAGAAATTCTCATGCCAGGTTTGTCAAGGTATATCTATAAATGATAACAGTAAGCAATGAAAGCCTTTAGAAGAAAGGAGAGTAATGGGCAAACAATCCTGCAGGCTCACTTCCACATTAAGAGCAAAATAAAACCTTTGATAATAACTACAAAGGTAAGTCATAAGCTATGCTGTGCTTTTAAGTTGGCTGTGCTCTCTTATCCAACACAGTTTTTACTCACTGTATTCAGTTATGTTTAGAATACATGGGTGAGTTACACATCGATGAGTTTGCATCCTGGCTTCACATTTAGCCCTCCTACATACTCTCTGAGAGCTAGGCTGTCAGACTTAGAGCTTTCTAAGTACTTTCTGTTTCCCTGTGAATCCAGATATAAATTTTCAAGTGTATCTTGGCCTAAGACATTTTCCTTTTCTTTGGATGTTTGGAGCAGATTTTACTAGGGCTTAATAGGATACTAAATCTACAATTAACAATCCATTTTATTTACTCCCCCCAACAATAGAGTATCTAATTCCCAACTCTAGAAACCAATCTTCTACTTTCTTTCTAATTACATCTTCCTGTGCAGTTTGTTTCCATTATTAAAAACAGAAAGAACAAGACTGAAGAAATCTTAGAAATAAGGGATCCATAAGAAAAGTTATCTTTGTAAAAGAAACTTTAGAAAGATGTAAATTTTAGTAGAAGATTAAACATTGAAGCTGAAAGTAGGTGAGTCATCATACATCAAACTCTACACAATTGTTATTTATGTATTGATCCCTGAAGTCTTCAGTGCTGTAAACAGTTGTAAAAAGAAAGAAGAACTGGAATGGAAGTCACCATGGTTTGAAAGACTAATCTAGAGCTTTCTGTCTAAGTTCTGTTCCCCCAAATTCAGAGGAGTAAGCATAATCATGTTTTGTCTTGAAACAGAAAATGTATAAGTTGTTGTTTTCCAAAAGTGAAATTAGAGAAGGAGGATAATATGACTTATTTTTTAAAAATAACCCTAACTCTATCCCTGTGAATGTGACCTTTATCATAAATTGTTGAAGCAAAATGCTAACAAGTCTGTAAAGATTATCCCATAAGGTGCATTACCTGTGGCTATGGTCAATTCCATAGCAAGAAAACTTGCATCTTGCCTTCCCAATAAAAGTCCATAGTGGAAATGTGTACTCACACTTGGCAAGCCCAAGGAAACATTCCCACCATTACCACTTCTGCGGGGGGTATTGCTTGTGTTCTCTAAGGTGGCTGAAATAAGCCACGAGCTATTCCCGAGTGGAAACATCATTGTCCACTCTTGAGTTTTCAATCAATTGACTTACATAAACCTGAGCAGGTTTCACAGTCTCTACATGTTCTCACTATTCCAAACTCTGAAACAAACAAACTATTGCTGAGGCCGCACCTGCCTACTAGAGACCTTAACATGGAGGAAGCTACTGCCTTTTCCTTCTTCTCCTCCTCTTCTTCAGAGAAATTAAAATTTAGCAATAAAGCAATGGATCTTTGAAAGGAATATGTCTGTATAAATTCCCACACTCACAAATTCACGCACACACAAAATCTTTGGGGAAAAAAAAAAGGAATGCTACTCATTCATTGCTGACTCTGTCTAGCGTGCCAGATCCTTAGCTTCTTGTGCTACAACACTTGAGGCACATTTTCTCTTTTGACTTTCACAATTACCCTCTGGAGACAGATGTTATTATTATTTTATTATTATTATTATTTTATTTTTTGAGTAGGAGTCTCACTCTGTCGCCCAGACTGGAGTGCAGTGGCCACTCCCGGCCATCGCAGCCTCGACCTGCTGGGCTCCGGGGATCCTTCCTCCTCAGCCTTCCAAGTAGCTGGAACTACAGGCACGCGCTACCACACCCGGCTAATTTCTTGAATTATTGTAGAGATGAGGTCTCACCAAGTTGCCCAGGCGGGTCTCGAACCCGCGGGCTCAGGCAATCCCCTCACCTCAGCCTCCCAAAGTGCAGGATTACAGGCTGAGCCACTGAGCCTGGCTTATTATTATTATTTTTTAACTATTCCAAAGATCTGCAAGTAGAAGCATTTAGGGGTGGTTTGCGAATGGTCAACAAGATAAATGTTAAATTTGTGAACGCTAAGTATCTATATCCCAAAGAATACTAGAAAAATTGGACTTGGTTTTCCTTCCAACCAGCAGAGCCATCTGTCCCAGACCTGGCCGCCTACCTTCCTTGGCCCTTGATGTGGCAGTCATTGGCATGCTCTGGGCGCAGTATACCTCCCGGGTCTGGATCCCCCCGCCGCAGACGGGTCCTGTCATATGCCAATGGGCGTCCTGCTGCTCCAGGAGGAAAGAAACTTGGCATTCTTTCCACTCAGAGGTTCTCCAGGAATACCTGTTTGTTATGAAACATTTAAAAGAAGAAGAGAAAGAAGAAAAATATCAGCTTTAAAGAAAGTTAAAGTCATGGCATCAAGTCACATAATCTCTCTTTCTAGGGCCAAATCTTTGCCTGTGAATAAAGAAGCCCGCTGGCTTTGAATTACTGGCTTTCATTTCCTAGGAAAAACCCCAGCAGCCCATCATGATAATAGCACATGATGACCAGACTGAAGGGTGGTAATGTGGATGAGCTGTAGGCATTTCCCAGCTTTGAAGCTGGAAGAGAGTGAAGGAATAGAAGAAGTAATTGGAAACTCAATGAGTCTAATTCATGGCAGCTGATTTGTCATGGGGTTTCACTTCACAAACTTCCAGATGACTGCACGAAAGCTACCCTTTCTTTTTTAATTAGTAGGACACTGTATGAATGTATGAAGTTGTAAATATATTATTTTACATAGACAGAGATGACCTCCAACTTTTCAATCTTCTTGATATAGGACACTGTTTTGACCCAATTTGACTCCTCCATTGGGATAAAAAGTATAGGTAACACAAATGAGTTAACACAATGCCTCTATATCAATTAGTAATTTCTTTTTTACATATGCAGCCATGCTGTTATCTAAACAGACTTAGTAATATATCTCCTGGATTTATAACTGGCTAAGAAATACTCAAATACACACACAGAAACATATATAAGTAAGGGAAGAAAACACAATGGAGCTTGCATACAAGTTACAGAAAACAAAACAATGATCACATCAATGCATTCATAACTAGAGAATTATTTCAGACAGGATTTCCTTTTGTGAATTATTACAGCATTCCTTAAGCCCACAGTATTAATACAACCCTATAGCATTCACATAAATACCAAGAGACTCATTAACTTCTGGAAGAGTAAACTAAACCTAAGAAGAATCTCACATCTGCTGTCTGTCCCATTTCATATTTAAAGAGAATTTTCTCAGCTTTCTGATGGTTTGAAAGAAAAAGAGGGGAAAAAAAACTGCAATGAAAATAATCATATGTCACCAAGACCCTGGCCTTACAAAGACTAGAGTAAAATTGAAATCAAGTAACGGATGCCAAAATAAGAAAGCAAATCTCTAAGAAACCTAATAGTGATCAAATTCCTCACAATGAATGTCATCATCTAAAAAGCTTGAAAGCTAAGAATCAGCTGAGAATCATTAGCCTTGTGAAAAGCCCATCACAGAAAAAGGATTTAGACAGTCCTTTGGGGTTTGTTGTAACACAGTTTTTCTCCCTCAGCCTCACTACTTAATTTTCACATGATGTTTTCCCAAGCTTAAAGATTAGTCAGCAGGCCAGGCAGGAGTTGGGAGTGCAGAGTTCAGGTCTACTCAAGCCAGAAGAATATAGATAATAATACATTTCTAATTTCTGGGCAGGAGAGATGGAGAGAAATTCAGTTCTCCCCAGAGACAATTATTTTCTGGAGTTGAGGCTCCAAAACCCTCACTCCTCACATAGAGTTCTCAACCCTATCCTCCATGGAGATTTCTGCAGAAGGCTTGTTTTTCAGGTTTCCCAGTCTCGGGGCACAGGTAGCTCTGTACTTCATGGCAAAATAAAATGAGGTAGGGTATATCACAATAGATGAATACCAAGTTCTCATTTCAAATTTTCTTCCTATAAGGAGTCCCTAAAATGGAGCTTTCTAGCCATTAAAGAAGGGGTCAGATACAGCAGCTGATACAGAGATTGCTTGATATAGTGAGCAGATAAGACAGGCAAAAAGAGGGCAGTGTGGTGTAGATGATAAAAATGTGTTAGTCAACTGATCTGGTTTGAATCAGAGCCTTGCCACTTTCTAGTTATGTGACTTTCGCCCAGTTCTCTTTTCTCACTTGTACAATAGAGGTAATAAAAAGCAAACATTGAACTTGGTATATAATAGATGTCCATTCCCTTTCTTCTTATGTACTTCTATACATACCCTTTGCCCATTGCTGATGCAGAACATACATGCGCGTGTGCACGTGTGCACACACACACACACTTAACATTTCATTTATGAGGGTTTTGTTGATTTCATCAAAATTCTAATATTAGAGATTCAGGATTGCCGCAGTCTAAGTTCCCGCAACCAAAGTTCATCAAAGAGCATAAAAGAAACATAAAGTTTAAAATATAACTGGGCACAACAATTTATTTACTTGTTTGAAAGGAATGGGTAGCCAGTCTCTGTGGCACAACTTGTTAGCATGTTTGGCTATTAACCGGAGAGGTTGGTGGTTCAAGCCCATCCACGAAAGGAATGGGCCATGCTGTATAAACTGCTTTTACAATTAATTTATCATGACCCTACAAGAATTAGGAATGAAGGAATTCTGAAAGTCAATATGGAGAAAAATGAAAGGAAAAGTTTAATGACTATACTTTCATATAAAGTAACAAAAACCCTGTTGGTATCTATCTCATTAGCCCAAAACACCCAACTTCCATTCACTGGCAAATGACAAATTCTTTAAAGAAATAGAAGACATTCATCAATATTGCTGTGGTTTACCACCTCAGACAAAATACCAACCCAGCAAGAGGCAGAGGGATAAAAGCACACCAATAAAGGACTTCTATATTCCTGTTTTAAAATATGGGTCTTTTCATAGTCTTTGCTTATCCTTTTTATCTTTTTTTTAAGCCCTATCTATGTTTAGTCACAAATCACCCAGAAGCCATGAAAACTGAACGTCTTGAGCTGCACCAACCTGAGAAAGTGTCACTAGGATCTGACAGAATAACAAATCAAAGGAGTCCGCTCAGCTAAACGCTACTCCGTTTCTCCTTTAGAAGTTGTTACAGCACTAGTCCTCCAGCCTCAGGAAAACTTGGCATCCTGATGACTGGGACACTCTCTTTAATGGCTAAGTCCATGTTAAAGACCAGGTGTTTTTAATCTCATATCTCCCGACTCTGATGCCTTTTAGCACATCCTCATTTTGTATTCCCACTTAGGAGGGAAACGTGGGAAATCTGAAAGGCCAGAATCCTACCTCTTATGGATCAGCAGTACTTTGGAACTGGTTGTGGAAATTCCTCAATTAGTGGAATGAAAGAAATAAACTAATTCTCATAGCCTCTTACCAATGTGTGCAGAGTCAATTTGCTTTTTTCAAAGGGTCTGGCTAAATAGAATAAACAAGGCATTAATTTATTTGGGCTCCTAGGGCACCATGGCAGAATACCCAAGTAGTAAAAATAACAGCTTACATTTAGTTCCTGCTTACTCTATGCCAGGCACTGCACAAATGAATTTAGGTGCATTACCTCATTTAATCCTCTCAAAAACCCTGGAAGAAAAATATTGTTGTTCCTTTTGAGAGAACTGTCATAAACAGTAACTCTCACAAGCTCACATAAGTAAAAGAATGGGATTCAAAGCAAAGTTTATTTGACTCAAGTTTATCTTCATAATAAAATGACACTCTGGTAGACTAAAACAGTGAATGTCAAACTCACGAAAGTCAGTCAAGTAGTATAGAAAGCATTTTCACTAGGCAATAGGTATCTATCTATCTAGCTACTACAAGGACAAGTAAATGTTGATCTTGGTCTGAGGAACTGTTCTTAACTGAAACAAAAAAATATATTTTGTTGGTGATAATGATATTGTCAGGAACAACTGACCAATAATATTTCACACCCCCAAAATAATTTTTTCCGATCTGGAACACAAATACCATTTGAGAATATTTTATATTCAATCATTTTATAATTAGAGCACTGTGGTTATGTAAAGTCAAATTTTAGCACTTTCAGGAAACACAGTCATACCTTGCTTAACGACTACAATACATTCTGAGAAATGTCGTTAGTCAATTTCATCATTGTCTGAACATCACATGGTGTGCTTACACAAACCTAGATGGTATAGCCTATGACACCCCTAAGCTATATGGTATAGCCTATTGCTCCTAGAACAACAAATCTGTACAAAATGTTACTGCACTGAAGATTTTAGGCAATAGTTACACAATGGTAAGTATTTATGTATCTAAGCCTGTCTAAACATAAATAAGGTACGTTAAAAACAAAGTATTCAAATCTTAGGGAAACAGAATCTTATGGGACCATTGTATATGTGGTCCATTGTAAACAGAAACATTGTTGGGGGCACATGACTATAATGGCAAGTTAAAAGAGAAAGCATAAGTGAAGGTATTTCTAATTGTGAAAATTCAAATTCCCACTAAAAGGTTCAGAAGACAACTTTTTAAAGTAGAATATTTTTTTGACACCTAAAAATCAAAATCCCCACACTGGTCCCTGGTCATTCTAAATGTTAAGCAAACCTGCCCTCTATTCATGTAAAAACACATGTAAAAAGTGTAAAAAAAAAGAGTGCAAAAACAACTCTGATGTCACCCCTAGCAGTGAGAGAGCATACTGTCAGCCACTCTGAAAGCCCAAGCCCCTGCCTGACGAGGGGAATGCTTATAGTTCAAATACTGAATGCACGGAGAGAACAACTCCTACAAGGACAGTTTAGTTAAGATAAAGATATGTACCAGAGATTGAAGTCAGGAAGTAGCTAAAAAGCAGGCTCCGCTAGAAAAAGAAATAGCCCTGCCCAAATATTAAGTGAATCACTTACTCATCCATGAGCTCACTTATCCTTTCTTTCTACAAGTAATTTTTGAGCCTCAATTATGGACCGAGGATGATTTCAGACAATAGAGATGCACAGCAGTGAGCAAAACAAAATCCTTGACCTTGACAAGATTACCTTCTAGTGGCATGGACAGACATAAATGCATCAATACATGGCATGGCATCAGATACCGTGGGGAGGAGAGAGACAGACGAGGAGAGTTATTTTAGTGCCATGACAGAGTAAGTCCTCAGGGTCCCGAATAAAATGAGGGAGTGAGCAAAAGAACAGTTCGACAAGAAGTGTTCTTGGCAGAGGAAAGAGCAGCCTGCTCTCCTAGGGAAGCAGAGTACTCAGAAGCCAGCGTGGTTGGGGAAGGTGTGTCAAGAGGAAAATTATAGAGACAGAAAATGAGGAGTAGTCAAGAGCCAGGATATGTGGAGCCTTGTAGGCCCAAGTAAGAATTCTGAGTGTTGTTCGTTCCAACCATGCAGGGAAATTGTTGGGCAGTTTTGGGAAGAGTGGTAACATGATGGTGGGATTTACATGTTAAAAGAATCATCCTGGCTACTGAGAAAAGCAGAAGCTGTGGGAGACGGGGGAGATAGAAGGAGTAAGACACGTTTGGAGGCCTTTGCCAGTCTAGGATAGAGGATGATGGCTTTAGCTGCAGCAGTGGTAGTGATCATGGTGACAAGAGACCAGATTCTGGATATATTTTGAAAATGGAGACAGCTTTCTAATGGATTAGACATGGGATGGAAGAAAAAGAGGAGTGATGAATGATCCCAAATTTGTTTTTGACCCATGTATTAGCAGAACAATTTCTTGGCATTGAATTCTTAGGTGAGACAGCTCAGGAAAGGGACAAAATCCCAGATATGGAGACAAGCATGTATTATAACTGTGGAATTCAGTTTTTCTTTCACTTGTCTCCTATCATTTTTTTTTCTGAACTTTCCCCCAATGCCTAAAACTAATTGCACAATTTCTTTATGTTTTCTCTAGGTTTATAGCCTAGGAGCAATAAGCTATACCATATACTCTAGGTGTGTAGTGGGCTAAATGTTTGCACGAGATCGAAATCATCTGATGACACAATTCTGAGAACATACCCTAGTCATTAACTGACACATGGCTGTATCTTCCGAAAGTGCTAAGATTTGACTACATGAGACCTCAGTGCTCTAATTATAAGATGATTGTCTAGAAAATATTCTCAAAAAATACAAAGCAGTATTTTTGTTTAAGATCGTAAGAAAAACTATTTTAGCAGTATGAAATATTATTGGTCAATTGTTACTGACAGTATCATTGTCACCAACAGAGGATATATTTTTGTTTCAGTTCAGTTCTTAGATATTTTTCTAAATCTACTTTTAGGAAATGGTTGGTAAATGTATCATGTATCACATAAGGCAGAAACAGTTAAGATTTAGTATATTACTATTCTCAGAAGGCATATGCAGCTTAAATGAAGAAATAGAGGTTAAGTCAAAGAAAGGAATCTTCTAAGAGAACACATACTCTCATCATGAGATACAGGTAATGAATTTTGGGTTAGAAAGCTTACTCTAGGCCTTGGAATTAAATCACTCAGGTAGCCAGCTTGGCTTCCTGAGAATGGTGTTGTTCAGCTAAGGAATCTCATAATAAGAGTATTCCTAAATCGAGGCAGGAAAGAGGGACAGACGTAGGAATTCACTGCCGTGAAGCAATGAGCGGAGACATCCTAAATTAGCAAAGCCAAAATTAGAAAAGTAGGAACATTTAGTAACTCTTCTTAAAATAGAACTAGGACCATTACAGCTTTACAGCAACCTCTGTCCTTTGGAATCTGAGCTTTGTCACATTGATAAGACTTAGAATGGCTTACAAAGTGTGGCTTTCTTTTCTCCTTCTTCTAAAGGCTTAGATTTAAAGCAGAGAAGTGCAAAATAGAATTTTAAGTGATTTAATGATGACAGATTGAAAGAATAATCGCATTAGTTAACGATCATGTTTTGACTGAGCACATATAGATTTGCAAACACTCTTGGAATTAAAACCCTAGTGCAAGGTACTCAAATTAAATGTGTGTGTATATTAAAAATCAGTGTACTGCAGCATGACTAATTTATGATAATGTCTGTTGTCCTTTAAAGTAGTAAATGCATTTAGAAAAGAATTAGCTTGTCATTTTTTCTCGAAAAGATGACCAAAATAAAGGGAACTGATCAAGCTTTATACATTTTATGCTCTAGTAATTTTTTATTGGCTAGAGTGGGCCTATTGATTATGGAAAGCTACTCTGAAGTGCAAAGCTCTTTGCTCCTCAGCAGATGGCTTTGCTAGCCAAACTCCACATATGTATTATTAATAGACTTCTATTGCTATGCACAGCACTTAGCAGTACGTTAACTTTCTTACACTAACTGGGGAACAAATCTTCCATCCAGGAGGACTTAAAGTGGCACAATGGGGACTCATGAAACAACATGCATCAGTAAAAGACAGATCCAATAAAAATGTATCAGTCTCCTGTTGAAACAATTTCCAGATTCTTTGAAAGCAGTTGTTTCTTTTCTAAAACAGATGCTCCTGAGGGCTCCAGGTTATGGTTCCTTTACTCCTAAATGACTGCAGAAAAGATGCCTAATTTAAAAAATTTTTTAAAATTTTCCCAGAGAATCCATTAATTTATTTGGCAACCATTTATTAAGTTCCTACTATGTGAAGAATATTAGGTACTGGAATAGAAAATCAATGGAAGAAGATGTGACAGGGGATGTGTGTGCCAGAAGGCAAATGTTTACAAATTCATACTGTGATCTCATTCCTCCCCTTTTCTGAAACAACACTTATAACCAATGACAACAGAGACTTTTAATTTGAAAAAACAGGTTCAATATCAGCAGGAAGATGGCAGTCATTTGAGACTGTGGCAAACTCCATGTGTTCATCCCTGTCCTGGACAGATGTCCTTATTTGATCTCCTTGATAACACCAATTTCAGCTGCTCTTTATTTTTTAAATGCCTTTGAATTAATTATACACATTACATAATAAGTGTAAGCATGGAATAAAGGGCTCCGTGCATAATATTGTTCTGGAACTGCCCTACATTTGATCATTCTTTCATTTAGTCATTCAATGTTTAGTGAGCATTTACTATGAGTTAGACTCTTTTCCGGGTGCTATTCTCTCTAAGGTAGAGGGAAAAACAAAATAAACAAAAGCCACATCCCTCAACGTGAGTTTATGTGTGGGAACATTACCAACTGTTAAACACTTCCAAGGGACACAGTTATAGTACTCTGGGCGCTCCAAATTTGAAACAGTAAATTAAGCAAGATTCTTAAGACGAATAAACTAAGTGAACACACACTGAAAGTGTTTAGTTTTCTGAATTCCCCCGCGATTAGCACAGTGACAGGCCAAAGCAGGTGTTGAACAAACATCCCTTCGCAACACGTCACTGTTTCAATAGGCAAAGGAAGCAAACAACCAAGCCGAGCTTTCATCCGCCATCCTTTTACTTGGCACGATCCCAGGCTTCAGAATTCATCTAAACAATCCATCAACTAATACCAAGGGGTTTCTTAAGAAAAAAGAATTATAGCTAGAAAATCTAAAATAGGGTTCAGTGCCTCCAAAAGATGTTAGGGAGAACCAAGCTGGTCTCAGGGATTTGTTTTACAAGCAAATCAAAGTGGGATGCAGGGTACCCAGATAGATCTCTCAGCATGAGTTTACACAGACAGACTTCTTGTAAAGGATCTCTAGTCTACTCCTAACAAGGATAAATGCATACATACCAGAAACAAGGAGGGCTGGATTAAAGGAGCCCATCTATTTAGTGGCAGGCCAGAGTACTAAAACGGTACTTTACAAATTGACTTTTCTGTGCAATAATATCACACAGACTACGTAAAACTAACATCCGTGCCACTTCTGCCTTGAGATTCTCTTAAGAGTTTTACTCTACATTGGTCACTGTCACCATTTAATAATGCTGTCTTATATATTCTATTTCAAGCTCTAAATGATCATTTAAGAGGCAGAATAGCCATTTTTGCATGAAAACTGTTGCTTCTTCATGCAGTGATAGAAGCTGTTGGCAGGTCATCTGAAGTGTTACTTTTAAGAATGATGTATGCAGTTGATGTTTTTTTCAATATTCTTGTGTGTTACAGTATCTTTCACCAGAATGGGGCTCTCTACTAAAGCCCAAAGGATATTGAGTCATAGCTGTTCCAAAATCGGGTGGTGTCTCAGTGCTCCGACATGGAGCATTTACAATATCACAGTCCATGTCCTTTGTCTTTCTTTATCCTATCTAGTAAACAGGGCTGCCTCATCCTTTACAGTAGTGGTCCCCAACCTTTTTGACATCAGACCAGTTTCGTGGAAGAAAATTTTTCCACAGACAGGGGGTGGGACCAGCAGGCATTAGATTCTCATAAGGCTCAGGCAATCTAGATCCTTTGCGATGTGCACTTCACAATTCATCCACCACTCATCTCCTGCTGTGCAGCCCAGTTCCTAACAGGCCACAGACTGCTAGCAACCCAAGGGCCGGGGGTTGAGGACCCCTGCTTTACAGTATTAGCATATGTTGCATTTCCCCTTTAGTTGAGATGTAGGGTCTGATCGTTTATATGTTAATCAGGACACAGGAAAGTACCCAGTGCCAAGGTATCCTTTACAATCCATGTATCTTCATGTATTTGTGGAAGAGAATAACATAACGTCCAAGGTCACAATGCCCAATGATAGGGGATAACCACCCTAAGAGAAAAGGTGACGTATTTATTCTGACTCTCTCATGACCATTCCCCACCTCATGATACACACTGTGAGTATTTATTATGTTGGAGGTGAGGGAAGGTGTAAAATTTCAAGTAAATTGAAGGATGGGGTGCTTGGAATCTATAGATTATTATTATTTTTTTTTACAAAAAGACTTATCAGGC
>CAUYQG010088414.1:0-10840 GCA_963574415.1 Tarsius wallacei | reverse complement strand
TCCAATTTTTTTTCTTAAGACTTTGAACATTTTCAGCACTGAGACCGAGCTGGCCTATGCCAACATAGTGGTATGCACAATGTAAAAAATATTCAAGCCTGTAACACTCTACTGTTATTAAATATTTTGAATACAATTGTGACACCTCTTATCAACAAGGGTACCTGAACGAAATATTTTTGTAAGCCTAACCCCTAACTGTACCCCACAATAACATAATAAAATAAAATAAAATAAATTAAAAAAAAAAAAAAAAAAAAAAAAAGAAAAACAGTGGGGTGATTTTTAAAAGAACTATAAATTAACCTTCCATATCCTCCTCCTGGGACTATACCCAGAGGAATTCAAATTATTCTACAAAAAAGATACTTGCACATGCATGTTTATTCCAGAACTATTTACTATAGCAGAAACATAGAACCAATCCTGCTGCATATCAGAAGTCGACTGGATAAAGAAAATGTAGCACATCTACACTATGGAGTATTATGCAGCCTTAATGAAGAACAACATGATGGACTTTGCAGCAACGTGGATTATTAGAGTCTGTAACACTCGGTGATCTACCACAGAAACAAAGAACAGAATACCATGTGCTCTCACTCATAAGTGGATCCTGAACACTTATCATAATACTACAAGAAAGGGATCAGCAGTAGTGGGACGCTGCCATGGGGAGGGGCACATTACATCACTAAGGGTATCAGATCCTAAACCAGGAGAGGTAAGGACCAGTTGGAAGCCCAAACTTCACCAGCATGTAGACTGCTTATTACCCAATCCTGACCTGTACCCCACATCTTTACAATAAAATAAGGAGAAAACAAAAACAAACAAACAAAGCAACAGCCATTACAAAAAAAAGAAAATAGAATTCCTCTTCCCCAAACAAGCCATAAAGCTTAAAAATATCACTTTGACCTTTCACTTTTCTGCATAGGAGCTGGTTATAAAGAAATTACCTAACTTAACTTGTCTAAAAGCAGTTGAATGAGAGTCACATTCCAGATACCTGAAGGGGAGGAATGCTACACAGAAAGACCAAGAAGAATCTGAACAGACAAGCCTTGTAGACAGGACTTACTATGCCCTCCAGCAGTCTGTTATTACTAGATTACACCCTTTGACCAATTACATTTTACATGACTATGCACTCTTTACTGAACCTAAACACAAAATCAGACAGTGTTCTCTGGATCTTTGGGTCTTCATTTCTGCAGGCTTCTATGTCACTTAATTTTTTATTAAATAAATTTGAAATTTTCTTTTGTTAAAAAAACTGTCGATATTAGGTATAACTGTCTATCTTAGGGATTTAAATAAGTATCTTCGTGCACATTATTATTATCACAATCAATATATTTACGGAATATAATATATTTATGGAAGATAATATTTATGGAATTCTTAAGATAAGCAGTATTCTAAGTGCTTTCAATTTTTAATTCCCATAATCGTCACAATAGTCCTAGGAAGGAGGTGTACTATTATCGACACTTCAGCTTACCAGATGAAGAAGCTGGGATGTGGTAAAGTTATGTAATTTGCAAACGGTCACACAGCTGTGATTCAAGAATCCAAAAGTCTGACCTAGGCCATCAAACTCCTAAACCTGCATCCAGAATAAATTATATATTTAAATTATCCATAATAATTTCATATCAAATACACATAATGGGCTAAGGGCATGCTGCTGCTACACTACAAAAAACATCAACAGAATTCAATATAATTGGACTCGGAATTATTTTCATAATAAAATTAAAATGTGACAATACGGGGTTGGAAATTCAGGACATTTCCTGTTTTAGTTTAATTTACCTATATTCTCTAAATATTATAGAATATCCTTGAATAATTTAGATAATAGAAAATAAATAAAATAACATTTAATTTGGAGTAAAAAAAGAGAAACTATAGCATTCAACAAATGATATATTTTTAGCATCCAAATCAGCTAAAATTTTGGACAAGAAAGGAATAGGAATATTGCTTTTTTCTAGTCCTTTTCTTTTGTTGTTTCTTTCCCTGGAGAAAAGCTTAAAAGAGCACATTGATTTGGAGCACTTATGAAAGTAAGTATTTTATGAACTTATATTAATAATAATTCCAATTATGCTACCATTTTAGATGGGCCCTCAAGATCATTTATATTTCTCTCTCTCTCTCTCTTTTATTTTTACCTTGATCTCTTCTTAATTATATGATTAAATCTCTGAAAATTAGAGTGCAAAAAAGTTTGGTGAGTTACTGGGACTGATGATTTGGGGTTCATTTACAAAATGAGCAATGCATTATTGTTGAAACAAATATCAGTTTAAGTGACTGTCAAATTATGATTTTTTATTTTAAGACTGGAAGCAATTGAGTTCTGAGCATCCCACACTTCTGGGGAATTTTCTTTTGCATAATCATTCAATCACTTTGAGTGGGCAGCAGCATACTTTAGTACCTTTGCTTTATAACCTCAAATCTAATTACAATGCATAGCACTGAAGGGAAGTAATCATCGTTCAGAAATGTCCATTATCTTTGTGAGGCTTATCTGCCTAATAGTTCTTGTTCTGTGTCGGGCAGAACTATCTGCACTTTGTGTTGGAAATCGCATTGTCTTCATTCTCTTCAGAAGTAACCAAGTCTTTTTTATTCTTCTACAAATGATACTATGCAAGCTAAATATTCTAAAAGAGCATCTCAACAAGTTCAAACCTCATTTACCATTTTCTGTGAAAGCTTCACTTGGTGGTTTCTTCCAAGAAACTTCAGAGAAATTCCATTACAGACAGTCCCAGCCTTGACACTGATACTATAAATGACTTTCCCTGGGTTCTCTATGTGACTGGTGTACATAAGGGATTAATGTCGTCATCACTCCAGTCATTTGAAGAGAGCTTGGAATATCCCCAGGGAGCTGTCAGAACAATCAACCTATCCTTCAGGAAATGAGAGGAAGTGCCAACCCAATGGAAATTTATTTATTACATGTTTCAAGACTGCTGAAATAACAAAACATCCTTAACAGGCAAACCTGGCCCATATAAAAAAAAAGTGGGAAATATTCTCACGTTGGGCCAGTGAATGTCATTCAGGCAAGTCTAAGAATTATTTTGCTAACGGCACTCCCAAAAGAGGAAGAAGGCAATGTGGTAATATAAAACACATTATGTATCAGTAAAAAACTTTCCTTGACCTATCTCCTTGCAGGAAACCTGCTCAAAGTAGGCCTTGGCGCCAACCAGGTCAACAGCTCCTGCGTCAGAGAGAATGCTTTGTTACAATAATATTGTGCTGGGAAATCCCTACTCTTAGGCTCAAAGAGTTAAAATAAGACCTGCTGAAAGAGAGAGACACTCCCAAAATCAGGGGAGATGTCAAGCTTCATTTTTCAAGCCTGTATGAAATCTAAAGATTTAAACATCTTAATCATTTTCTCTTCTTTCCCAAAGCTAAGCTCTGCAGTCTAAAGACATTTTGTGTGCCCACCCTGGGTCCAAATGCAAAGCCATCCTTTATCTAAACTGTATTTTCAGAATTAGATCAAGTGTGGGAATTTGTCTCTTCCTTTGATCTTTCTGAGTTACATTTTGGGGTTTACTTCTGAATTGCACATCTCTGTCAGTCCCTAAAAAGGAAATTCATTTTTTCCAATTTGCTCTGCCTATGCTTTTTGGCTATAGTTCATATGATTGTCTCACTTTTGAAAGTCCTTTTTTTAAAAAGTATATTTGAAATAAAGTTATGTATGAAAAAAATAAGATGAAAGAATTCTGCCTCCAGATTGTACCATACACCCTGCCTAATTTCTCATCCTGCTGGCCTGCCCTATGTATTTTAGACTCAAGATTGCAACTTCAGCCGGGCTCGGTGGCTCAGCCTGTAATCCCGCACTTTGGGAGGCTGAGGTGAGTGGATTGCCTGAGCCCGCGGGTTTGAGGCCCGCCTGGGCAACTTGGCGAGACCTCATCTCTACAATAAATCAAAAATCAGCCGGGCGTGGTAGCACACGCCTGTAGTTCCAGCTACTTGGAAGGCTGAGGCGGAAGGATCGCCGGAGCCCAGCAGGTGGAGGCTGCGGTGGCCAGGGGCGGCCACTGCACTCCAGTCTGGGCGACAGAGTGAGACTCCAACTCAAAAAAAAAAACAAACAGCAAACAAAATTACCTCCTAAGGCAGCCAGAGAGACTTCAATCAGAAGTATCTAACAAGTATCTTTGTTAATCTTATTTTATTGGATTAATCATTTAAAATATTAGAAAACACTAAGAAAGTAGACAAATTAACACTGAGTTTTATAATTCTGTGACTCATTAAAACTCAGCTAGATAGCTGCCTACCTTCATCTTAAGAAATTTAGATAATAAACCTGTATACCTAATCCTGAATTGTACTCCTCATCTTTAAAATACTTTTTAAAAAGAAATTTAGATAAATAAAACTAAATGAACAAAACCAAAAGCTTTCTAGCCTATGAATGTCTTAGCACATCCCCTAACCACCTATCACCCTAGAGGTATCATGTTTCCCACATCCAGCAATACCAGATGATACACTGGCTACAAATAATTACCTAGGGCAGATTTTCTTCTTTTTAAAAAACAAACAAATAAAGGCTCTAATTCCTATTCTCTGCAAATTCTGATTCAGTACATCTAAAAGAGGGAAACCAATAATTTTTTAATTTTTTTTTTTTTGAGTTGGAGTCTTACTCTGTCACCCAGGCTAGTGGGCAGTGGTACTGCTCTTGGCCACCACAGCCTCACCTTGCTGGGCTCTGGCGATCCTTCTGCCTCAGCCTTCCAAGTAGCTGGAACTACAGGCGCAGGCTACCACACCTAGCTAAGTTTTGATTTATTGTAGAGACGAGGTCTCACCAAATTGCCCAGGCTGGTCTCAAACCCACGGGCTCAGATAATCCACTCGCCTCGGCCTCCCAAAGTGCTGGGATTACAGGTTGAGCCACTGTGCCTGGCCTAATTTTTTATTTTTAAGTAAGGTCCTCAAGTTCCTAGGTTTGGAAAGTTTGTCCTATCATTGTTTCTCCAAAAATACTCTCATCCACATTCATTATCGGATATATTTATTCCTTTAAATTTAGCAGAAGATACATGCACATACAAATGATAATCTATGCTTATATGCAAATCACTATAAAGTTAGGAATATAAAAGAACAACCCCTGCCTTAGGGGGTGTAAAACTGCATTAGAAAGAGAAAAGCATTACATATTTAAAGCAAGAAAAATTAACTCTCTTAATCCTGACAGTATGTCCTGACAGTATACACAGCTGGTATATCAGAGGAGGGGGAAAGGACTGGGCTGGGACAAGCAGGTTAGCGTGATAAAAGATCAGGACTTCAAGTTTTAAAGAAAGGAAAAGACTCATTTGTACTGAATACCACATGAGTAACTCACAATTTTACCATCTTAAATTGATTTTATTATTCACCTTCTCTTCCAGACTTTTATAGGCATGTTAATTTTACACATAATCACAGCACAAAAATCAACTCACATTAACATTTTACATTCTTCCAAAAACACTCTTATAAAGCGATTCCTAAATCTCTTACACTAATCAAGTACCCTGGTTACAACATATGCTCAAAGTATTTATATCATACTCGTTTTGTTGTTTCTCTGCCCTCCACACTATCCCCATACTCCCACACTTAATTATGTGAAAGAAAGACTAGTTCTCGTTGTAGTCCTGATCCCTAGCCTAAGACTTCACACAGAGTAGGCATTTTAATATTTGCTAAATGAGGGACATGCATGAATCCTCAAAACAAAGTGAGGAATTATTTCAGTTAGTATATCTGTAAATAAGTTTGGTCAACTTTAAGTAAGATTCAAAACTAAAAAGGCCTGATGGGTGCAGTGGCACACACCTGTCCTCTCAGCTACTCAGGAGGCTGAGACAAGAAGATCCCTTAAGCAGGAGTTTAAGGTTTTGAGTTAAAATTACAACTGTGAATAAACACCGCACTGAAACCTGGGCAGCATAATGAGACCTCATCTCAGAAAAAAAAAGATCAGGTATGGTGGCTCATGCCTGTAATCTCAGCACTCTGGGAGGCCAAGGCAAGAGGACTGCTTGAAGTCAGGAGTTCAAGACCACCCTGGGCAACAGTAAAACCTCGTCTCTACAAAAAAATCAAAAAAATTAGCTTGGCATGAGGACATGTGTCTGTAGTCCTAGCTATTCGAGATGCACCTGAGCCCAGGAAGTTGAGGCTGTGGGAAGCCACGATCGTGCTACTGTACTCCAGTCTGGGTGACAGAGTGAGATTCCAACTCAAAAGAAAAAAGATAAGTTTTTGTGATGTCAAAAGATTCAAAGCTTCTGAAATTGCATAGTAGTGACAGTTGCACAACCTTGTGAATACACTTAAATGATGAGTTTGGTGGTGAGTTATGTTTCAATAAATAAAGGAATTACAAGCAAAATTAACAAAAGTGAAGTATCAAATGAACTAACAGAATAGTATATTTATATGGTATGACCTTTAAATGAAAAGGGATTGCCACTGAGCAAGAAGTTCCACAAGATCACTTAACTTATAATCTCCCACCAATGCAAAAAGAGTTCTGTAACTAGATAGTCACCAGTCTGAATGCCCAAAAGGAAGAAAGCCATCACTGTGAGGAAGTCTAAAATCAACCTTGCCAAGTTTACCAACATGCCAGAAATAGAGCGGCACATCTCCTATGCAGATGAAGTGATGAAATGAATAACACTGAATGAAATGCTCCCTTTAAAAAAATAATTTTTATTCCAATGCTATTTGACTAACCATGACGGTCCATGTAAGAGACACAGGAAAAAAAATCTCAATTTGTTTTTAAAAAAATCAAACTTGTCACTTACCAAATAGTTTCATTTAGAAAGTATTACTATACAAAGTATATTTACACACTCACACGTGTGCATTTTGTATACACATTGAATTTCTACCTCATTTTTATCTACCTTACTCCTCTTCAAACCTAAAGACAGTAGACATTTGAGCACAAAAGAGAAGATTTACCTTAATTTAGGATTATCAACGTATTTCTTAAACTGCTTGACGTTATTCAAAGTTTGTTCAGCTAACTCCCGGGAAGGTTCAACGATGAGAGCTTTTGGAGCATTGGGGAGAAACTTCGTTTGTGCCACCTGTGCGTTACCTTAGGGGAATAAAAAGATTAGAACACATTCAAATTAGACCTCAAAATACTGTTATTTGTAAAATATGAGGGCAAATATCCCAATACCTGAATTTTAAATAATAACTATCAAAAAGTATAGGAAACAGCTGAACAAAATAAGGCTAAGATTTCTAAAGCAAACTAAGGCTTCTTTCAATTAAATCTACTTGGAATAATTCTAACTGATTTTCTGTGAAAATGACACACCTGTTTTGTGATAAAGTAAACAAGCTATGTAATGTACTTACTTTAAATAACTGAAATATATTAGGCAGTACAATGACAATAAATAAGAACACAAACTTTGCAGTCAGACTGTTTGGATCTAAATTCAGTTCTACCACTTATTGCTCTGTGACCTTGGGCAAGTCACTTCAAGTCCCTACTCCTCAGGTTCTTTGTCTGCAAAATGGGAATAGTACCTCACAGGGTTGTTGTGAAGATAAATAATCCATGTAAAGCACTTAACGTGGTGCCTTGGCACTTAATAAGCACACATTCTATAAATATTAGATATCACCATCATGACTGGGATCCTCAGAATCCCTAAAGTGAAACCTAACACTTAGAGTTTATTAACTAGGTTTTGAAACGGAATTTTACTGATGTGTTGAACAAAGATGTGTGACTAAACCAGCAAGGGAAGTACATGTAATTCACTACAAGAAGTCTTACTGAAATTTTCCCTAATTTTTTTTTTCACCATTCTAGAAATCCTTACCCTTTCGGGTACAATACCTGTGTGTTGTGATTTGACAGTATAACTATCCGGTGCCTTGGAAAGAGCAACAAAACCATCTTTTGGTGGAAACTTAAATTCTTCTTCACCAAAGTTAAATTTTAGTTCTGCATTCTAGCATTGAATAAAGGAGAAAATTAAAATTCTTACTCTAACAGAAAAGTGCCAAATACAAAAATAATGAAGATCAAGCAGCTTACAACCATAGGCAAATTGTTTCTAACTACATTTTTAATTACCTTCAAAACACAGGCAGGAAAGAGGGCTTGGTTTTTAATATGCGGTGGTATTTCAAATGCCAGACCAAGGTCTTTTCCTTAAAAAGAAAAAAAAGAAATTCAAACAATCAGAAAAGAACTTCCACATGCTCACACAATCAAGTCCACCAACTCACCTGCACTCGTGCTTCCCTCCTGCTTCCCTCCTGCTACCATGGATAAACTGTGCTGCCTAAGGCCAACTTCTTCATTTTTTACATGACTCCTGAAACTATCCCCTCACCCCTCTACATTTTTCATTATTCCATAACAAGATCACTTCCACTAGATATTTTACAGCATACAAACATACTCCCACATTAAAAGGCAAACAAACTTCCCTTGATTGAGCCCATCTCTCCCTCCATTTACCTCTCATTTTTCTTTTCCCTTTCATAGGAAAACTCCCGGATTTCCATTTTTACTGGGTCCACTTCCTTTCATCCTTTTCATCTAACTGAAATGACTTCCAATCAGGCACTCCTCACCCAGCCCCTCGCTCCACCAAAACAGCTCTCTCTCAAGCTCATTAATGCTCTCCACTTGCCAAAACCAGCAGTTAACGCTCACTCTTCATCTTTCTAGACTAGACCCATCAGCAGCACTGGATACAATGACTGCTCCCCAGTCCCTCAAACACCTTCTTTGCTGCAACTACAGGACCCCATGGTCTCTCAGTTCTTCTCCTCCTGCCTTCCTCCTCATCCTCCCCTGCTAGATTCTCCTCAATTTGCTAATCCCTAACCACAGAAACCCAGGCCTCAGATCTCATCTATTCTTTACCTATCCTTATTTCCTAGGCAATCTCAGTTCTCAGTTTGCTTTCAACACAGTAGCCAGAATGACACTGCTAAAGACAGACGATGTCAATCCTCAGCTCAAAACCCTAATGGCTTTCCATCTCACTCAGAATAAAAACCCATGTTTGTATCATGGCTCACATGGCTACATGGCTTGGTCTCACCACCTCACTGATCTTACATTCTACCAGCCTCCTCCATGCTCTGGATGCACTCCATATCCATCAGCCTCCTCACTTTATTCAGATACCTCAAGCATGCTTCTATCCCAGAACCTCCACATTTACTGATCCCGCTGCCCAAAATGCTCTTTGTAGATATCTGTGCAGCCCACCACCCAACTCATTCAATGGCTTACTTGAAACCTCATCAGCAAAGCCTTCTCTGACTATCCTACAGAAAAGTGCATGCCCCCAAACTATTACAACTCTCCACTCCCATTCCCTGCTTCAGACTCTCCTTCACAGCACTTTTTACCACCTAACGTGATATCTATCACTCTCCACCAGTATGAAAGCCCCATAGAAGTAACCATGTCTGTATTTCCATTTTCTGCTGTGTCTCCAATACTTACCATGGTACCTCACACACAGCAAATGTGCATTTAATATTTGTTCAAACAAAGGCAGGGAGGGAGGGAAAGAAGACTAGAAGAGGGTGGGAGAGTTTTTTAAATCTGTATTATTTAACACCATATATCTTTTTGCGAATAAGATCTATGATTCATAAAGCGCTTACCATTTTTGGAGAACTTGACATGCCCTTTATCTATATCTAGGTAACACCCAATGGTATCATGCATAGTGAATTCCTAGAAAACAAGAAAGTCACGTGCTACTAATAGAAAACAAAATCTTACATGAAGTTAAAAGTTCAAATATTTGCTGCATCAAAAGTATCTGTTAGTGTTTCAAAAGAACTTCCTGAAGTGCTAACGTAGGTGGTAAAAATGTCTATTAGGACATATAACATATATAATAGTAGCTGCATCTGACAGGCTTTTAAGAATCAACATAACATTTAGGCTCATCCACACTGCTATGAATTTAGGCTCAACAGAACAATTATATAGATCAAAAATGAAAAATAAGAATAACGTGCATTAAAGTCAAAACCCAAATCAAAATGGGGTAAAAATAAAAGACAACATAATATATTTTGCAGGGGCTAACAAGTGGCATAAAAGAAAAATTGTAACTACTACATATTTAATTGGTTTTGCAATATTGTTTCCCTTAAGTCCAAATCCAAACTTTCTGTGAAAAATATACAGAATCATTTCTATACTCATCACTCCAAGAGTGATCAAATGTGCAAAAAAACTTACTAATGCTACATTTAAGTCAATAACATAATAGCTTACCTCTCCATAATTATCAAACTGTTTATTATGGGATTTCTTTCCTGTTCCACCAAAGCCAAATCCAAACTTGTCAGTACCTAGATTTAAAAGGTATTTTATTTATGTAGCAAGAGGAAATATAAAATTAAAAGTCCTGTAAAAGAAACAATTTCATTCAGACAATATTTCCATTTCAAGAAACAGCAGGAAAAAATTCTCCTAAGTTTCTGAATCCCACAAGTAACTGAACAGCTTTTAGCCTATGCTACGTGAGACTATAAACATAGATGATACTATACCCCTCTTTGCTTTGGCCAGTTAAGAAACTCAGGTGCTAGCAGGGCTCGGTGGCTCAGCCTGTAATCCAGCGCCTTGGGAGGCTGAGGTGAGTGGATTGCCTGAGCCCGCGGGTTCAAGACCCACCTGGGCAACTTGGCGAGACCTCATCTCTACAATAAATCAAAAAATTAGCCGGGCGTGGTAGCGCGCGCCTGTAGTTCCAGCGACTTGGAA
>CAUYQG010088411.1:0-41720 GCA_963574415.1 Tarsius wallacei | reverse complement strand
CACGCCCAGCTAATTTTTTGATTTATTGTAGAGATGAGGTCTCGCTTGCCCAGGCGGGTCTCGAATCCGCGGGCTCAGGCAATCCACTCACCTCAGCCTCCCAAAGGTGCGGGATTACAGGCTGAGCCACCGAGCCCGGCTTTCGCTTACTTTTATCTTAAGATCTTTTCCATATCAACACATGCTCTGCCTCATGCTTTTTTAGCTGCAGTTGCATAATTTATCTAATTGGTGTCATGTTTAAGAACATTTTACATGTGTCCTTTTTCTCTTTAACTGCCACAAGTAGTGCTCAGGCTGTATGTAACTAGCGTGGCTCACCGCAGAATGAACCCTTCAGAAGTGAGATCTGGGAAACAGAGCACATGTGCAGCCTCAGTGCTGTGGCCACTGCTAAACTGGCTTCTGCTACTGTCGACTTAAAAATAAATAAATAAAAGTCCCGAGAGTTCAGGAAGACCCAGAGCCTCCCGTCTGCTTGTTTCAGGACAAGCCCAAGGATGTGTGAGGCTAGCAGACCTCTCACAGCAAGTAATCGGTTACGAAGACGCTGACACATCAGGGCACCTTATCTTACTCACCTCAGTGTGTGGATGGCCAAGCAGGGTGACCCTCCTCCTCCCGAGACTGCTTCTGCCCCTCTTCCCCAACAGCAGAGGGTACTGTGGCCACCCAACCTCCCTCTGCCCAGGCAGGAGCCTCAGCTTCTGGCACCCGGACCACAACCAGCACCTCCACCCAGCAGCTTGGGGACCTCCCTGATCCCAGGACATCATATGTCTCCATGGAATACCCTCTGAAGAATCCCACAGGATCAGTTCAAACCCTTCGGATGAGCACCGTGGTCCCTTATGCTTGGCTCCAGTCTCTCTGGCTGCCCAGCTGTTCCCCATATAGCCTTGAACTGCGTGAGTCACCGCCTGCTCCTTCTTTGGCCTCAGAGCTCATCTTGACATCCACACAGCTTGCTCCCTCACTTCTCTCAGGTCCCTGTCAAATGTTACCTCCTTAGAGAAGCTCTCCCTGACCCCTGGACACTCCCTGTCCCTCTACCCTGCTGGCTTTTTCTCCCAGAAACTGATCTTGACTTAAAGTAATACTTTCTGCTCATTTGGTTGGTTGGTTGTGCTCCCAGCTCCACCAGGGTGAGTCTTTGTTCATATGCATCCCAGAACCTACAGTGATACCTGGCACACATTAGGTACTCATTAAAGACTTGCAAGTGCACAGTCTCCCCACCACTTACAGGTTCCAGCTGCACTAGCAATGCTCATAAAACCTACGAGCTCAGTGCAGGTCTCTGTGCTCCTACCTGTGCTATTCTCTCCACTTATTATGCCATTCACTCACTGCATGGTCAACCACATCAACTTCTACTCATCCTTTAAAACCCAGCTTAAGTATCACCAACTCCACAAAGCCTTCCTCAAAGCTCAGGCATCCAGGCTTCCTCATTCTGGCTCTGTGCAAGCAATCTACAGATATATCTGTTGCCTCATCATTCAAAACTCTTCCCCGCCCCACTTCTCAGCTTCCCCCACTGAACTGTGTGCTTCTTCAGGGACAGCCAGTGTCCTCCCCCTCTTCTCTATGGCTACTGACAAGATGTCTGGCACCCAGCAGGTACCAACAAAGTGTCAAAGGAGCAATCAAGTGAAGAAAAACAAAGCCTTGTTGATGAGTCTTCACTAAAGGATGCTGGAAAGAATCCACGTGGATTTTTAAATATCTGGACCACGTCTTTTGTAAACATAGCTGCTGTGTACTGAGCACTCAGTGTGTGCTGGGTGCCATCAGCATCATCTCATCCAATGCTCTCGACAACACTAAGAGGTGGTGCTCTTGCCGCCCACCATTCCATTCTCAGAGGTGCCCACGGAGGCTCTGTAAGATGTCCAGGGTCACACGCTCGGCAGGCAGAGGAAGGGATGACTTAAACTAGGCTCCAGAACTTGCCTGATAAAATCTGCACCTTAGTGACATGTGGGATAATATGTTGGGGGTAGAGCGGGGGGCAAGTAATCCAAACTAGCAGAATTGGACAGTGCCACACACAGCTCAGTGTGACTTAGGAAAGGGCCTGGGGGCACTTCTGAGTCAGAAGTAGGAAGCACAAAGGTTACTCCAGGCAAGCAGGGTGGCTCCATGCAGGCCTTGGGGTGGCTTAGCTCAGCGCGAGCCTGAAACTGCACAGTCAGGGCTAGAAGGGATGCTGCCTCAAGCACCTGGAACTGACTCAGGCACCCTGCTTACCACTCATCAAAGCTCTTAGGATGTGTTCCCTCACTTAATCCTCACAGCAGCCCAGAGAGGTTGGTAAGGCAGGGAACTAGGTGAATCTCCATTTCACAGGGGAACCAATCACATAAATTCTATGTATATGCAAACCCTTCCAAAGAGCTCAAGACATGCTGGGCTTGGTACAGGTGAGGTCTCATTTCATCTCACCTTGTTCTTGCAGAGGGCATTATCATCATTTCCAGTTTACAGATGAGGACACTGAACTCCAAAGGGGGTAAGAAACATTTATTCACTCACCTTCCACTCTTGTTTCAACCGATATTTATTGAGCACCTAGAATGTGCTGGCAAGACAATAGCGAACAAAACAGACATAGTTCTTACCAGCATGGAGCTTAAATTCTGAGGAAGAAAGAATAAAAAAGTAAACGAAGATCCAAGGGTTTCAGAAAAGAACTACACAGACATTAAGAAAGAGGGAAGCAGTTGAGAGGGACTGGGGTGCTGACACTGCTGGGAGGGCTCCCAAATGGCATTTGAATTAAGACAGAAGGATGAGAAGAAGCCAGACAGACAAGCATCTGCTGAGGAATCTCCCTGGCAAAGGGAACAGCAAAACCCAAGAGATTGACCCTAGGGCAATCCCAATACATCCAAAGGACAGAAAGGCGGCCAGTTTGGAGGAGAATAACAAGCAGGAAGATGGAGCTGAGAGGGCGTCAGGGAGGTGCCCCAGACCCACAGAGAGAACCAGGCTCCTCTGAGCCCAAATCTCATGTCCAAAGAAAATCAACTAGGATGTCCATGTGACTTAAAAATAAAAACTAAAAACTAAGCTACCAGTGAAGATAAACCAGAAAAACAAGGCCTCGTCCTTCTGAATAAAGAAATATAACTGAATACCCTTAAAGCTTAATTTGGGCACAGTATGTAATATGTGTTGAACACATGCTTCTTGAATGGATGCCGTGCAAAGGCAATTTTGACTGTATGCACAGCAAGCATGGAGATGCTCCCCAAACCCTGGGCTAACGGGCTTGAGGGCTTGAGGAAGGGCAGTGAAGTCAAAGCGAAGTCCATCGGATGCCACAATGCTGGTTATATAGTTAATGGCATTCAATCCCACCGGAGAGTACAGGCTCAAAATTTAGAACTGCAGACACATTTAGATAAACGCACGGATGCCAGCTGCATAATGGGTTACTAAGGGAAACCAGAATGGCCTAATTCTGAAATCTGACATTAGGAAGGCAAGCTGCCCCTACCCCGTAGACCCCTTGCCAGAGTCACAATCCAACACTGATCCAGGGCCTGAGCTTTGCTCATGGCTAAGCTAGTAATTTTAATAACACTCTAAAAAGGGAATGAAACTTCAAGACGGGATGGCCGGACCTGGTACCCACAGCCAAGGCAAAGCCATGATGAGTTGCAGGCAGGCAAGAAGCACCTTGTAACTGATTTTGTGGTATCTGGAGGGCTGTCTCACTTCTGCTTCTAGAGGCCAGGACCCCATCTTCCACATCTGCCGTCCCCAAACACGTTTAGTGTCTTTCTTATGTACACCAGGGGATCAGACATTTGTTGAATGAATGAACATGCAGAGCACTGAGGCAGTCTACTCTAACCCAGAGACATGGCCCTGCCTGAGGTCCCTGGAGTTGGAGGAGTGTGAAGGACAGCAGGGACACATGGAAGACATAAACAGAAGTGAGATACGTGTGAACCAGCCACACAAGGACATAGCAAAGAGAGCTGGTGAAGAAATGTTTTTGAGGAACCCCGATCCAGTATTTGAAGGGCTGTCACATGGCAAAATGAATTAATTATGTTCTACCAAAGCCCCATAAGTGAACTTTTGGCTGAATTTAAGAAATAACTTTTTCCAAGCAGAGTGTTTCCCAGACTGTGCTTAGTAAAATGCTAGCCTTCAGGGAGTAGGGTGCATGGGGGGAGGGAGGGAGGGAGGAAGGAAGAAATTCCAATTTATTAAATAGGAAAGTAAGTGTGTGAATTTGGATAAACTGAAGGTAAATGGATGTTCTCACTGAAGGATGTAGCTTTCAGCTCTTCTCAAACCGATGTGGCTCCAAAGCTTTTCACAGGACTCTACGCACATCTTATATGATCTCTATATTCCATCTCAGAATTAGAGCTGTCTGACAAAAGCATCATTTGAAGAGGCGAGTGTTGCAGCAGTGTTTGAGTACTTTTGGGATACAGAACTCAGCACTGCAGAGATGATAGAGATGCAACCTGAACAGAATACTAGAACCATGGGCTCATATTCCCTGGACTTTCATCCTGAGTGAGCACGTAGCTTGCAGAAAGGTCCTTACACATGAGGATGCAGAGAGGCCATCCCTGCTAGTCACTTGGTGTCCACATGAGTGGGTGATAAGGATATTGCCAAGGATCCTGGAAGTAATCAATGCTGTTGAGTGGGAAGCTCAATGACAGCATGAGTTCTTGCCAGAGCCCACTTTGACTCTTCTCATGTAGTATTTTCGAGAACATATTGCCTGCCTTAGTCATCCATCCATCCATCCATACTATAAATATTCACTGAGGGCCTTTCATAGCCTGGCAGTGGTGAGTCAAACCAGGCAAGGTGCTGCTTCATGACTGCCGCTCGGTGAATACAGACAATGAACAGATATATTACACAAATAATGGTTTAATTAAGCTTTTCCATGTATGTTACAAAGGAATAAATGGTGTAAAAGCTACAGTAACTTACACAGAGACCTGTCCAGTCTGGGGTTTCAAGGCGGGATCTTAAGGGAATGCAGAGATTATGTTTTGCAGACCCTCAAATGTGCAGGTCCAAAACAAGTCTCCGTGACATTCCTCCAGGAAACTGAAGCTCAATAAAGTTGGGAAAGACCACACAAGTCAAATCAGCACAGAAGCCTTCTCTGGAGCCACACATGTTATGGATGATGTATCTGAAACTATGATTCAGTGGGTCTGAAGAAGGTAAACAGGTGATTCAAATGCTGCTGCTCTGCAGACCACATTTAAGCAACACTACTCTATTCAGGCATTTTAAAAGACCTATGTAAACGGAGAACTAACCATACCACGTTCATGGATAGAGAGGCTCAATCATAAAGACTTCAATTTTCCTCAAATTAACCTATAAGCTCAATAGATATCTAAGCAAAATTCCCAGAGTTGCTTTGTTCTTTATGGTTGTTGCTGTTTAACATAAGCTGATTCTAAAATTCATGAAGAAAACTAGAACAATTTTGTAAAATAACAAAGTGAGACACTTGCCTTTCCTGCTCAAGGTTTAAAATAAAACTATAGATGTGGTATTGACACAGATGTAGACAAAAAGACTAACAGAACAGATAGCCCCAAACAGGCCTGTGTAGGAAAACTATATATCAAAGATGGCATTACAAATCAGTTGGGAAAAAATGAATGATCAGTAAGTACTGCTGGAAAATTTGGTTGTTAAAAAAAAACAAAACCAGATTTCTACCTCATACCATATTAAAAACATAAAATTTCAGATAGATTATATTCTTAAATGTGGGAAAAAACACAAAACTTTAAAACACTTAGAAGAAAATACAGAAAAAAATTTTTAACTTTAGGGTAGGGAAATATATTTTAAATAAGACACCAACTGTGCAAACCAAAAAAGAAAAGATTGACAAATTTGACTTCAATAAAATAGAAACTTCTGTTATACCATAAATAAATAAGAAAGAAAAGCCGCACACTGGGAAAAGGCAGTAATATCTAGAACATATCAAGATTCCTATCTAGAAGATAAGACAGACATTGCAAATAGAAAAGGAAATAAATCTGAGGTTCACAGATGAGAATATCAAACAGCAAAGAAAGAAAAAACCATGAAAAGTTGCTTGACCTCACAAATAATTAAAGAAATGCAAAATTAAAATAAAGAGGTATCATTTCATACCCATTATACCAGCAAAACAAAAACCAATCAGACCAGTGCTATCCAGAATTGAGAGTGATAGAAAAAGTCTCACACATGCTTGTTTGGAGTGTAAATTAGATCAATCTCTTTAGAAAGCAATTTTATAGCCGGGCTCAGTGGCTCAGCCTGTAATCCCGCGCTTTGGGAGGCCTAGGTGAGTGGATTGCCTGAGCCCGCGGGTTCAAGACCCACCTGGGCAACTTGGCAAGACCTCATCTCTACAATAAATCAAAAAAATCAGCCGGGCATGGTAGCGCACGCCTGTAATTCCGGCTACTCAGAAGGCTTGAGGCGGAAGGATCGCCGGAGCCCAGCAGGTCGAGGCTGTGGTGGCCGGGAGCGGCCACTGCACTCCAGTCTAGGCGACAGAGTGAGACTCCAACCCCCAAAAAAAAAAAAAGAAAGCAATTTTACATTAGCTGATAAAACCGATGATACACATACCCTAGACCCCAGCAATTCCACTCAAGGAAGCACAAATAAGACATTCACTCAATGCACTTAACAATAGTGGGGAACAGGCAACAGTCTAAATGCCCATCAAGGGGTTATGTATGGATGAACACAGTGCAGGCTGTTCATACTCTATAGCAGAAGAAAAAAATAAAATAAAGAACCAAAGCTACAAGTACCAATGTGGATATGTCTCAAAACCAATACTGAGCAAAGAAGCAAAGGTTTTATTAAAAATATGTATTAGATGGCCGGGTGCAGTGGCTCATGCCTGTGATCTCAGTACTTTGGGTGGCTGAGGTGGGAGTATTGCCTGAACCCAGGAATTCAAGACCAGTCTGGGCAACATAGTAAAACCTCGTCTCTACAAAAAAACTAAAAAGTTAGCCAGTGTGGTGGCGTGTGCCTGTAGTCCCAGCTACTCGGGAGGCTGAGGCAGAAGGATTGCCTAAGGCCAGGTGGTGGAGGCTGTGGTGAGCTGTGATCACGACACTGCACTCCAGCCTGGGTGACAGAGTGAGATTCCTCCTCAAATATAAAATTTAAAAATATCCAAGAAAGACCTCAGTGCTATCTGGGGCACGTATGAGTAGAACAAGTACAAAGATGCACATGGGAATGATAAATCTAAATTCAGCATAATGACCTCTAAAGAAGGAAGGTGAGGAATGGCACCACACACACATAGGCTACTAGTAATTTGCCTCAGGGCAAGGGAGGCTTCTTCAGTGAAGCCAGGCCTCTTCAGACTGAAAAGCCTCAGAAAGCATTTAGTCCAGCCTTCCACCCATTTGGGAAGCTTTTCTTTCACACCTAGGGCAAGGGGCCCTCTTCCCTCTACAACAGAAACTCCCAAGTCAAGGCCACTGTGTATGGCTATCCAAGACATGCACTGTACAATTCTGGAGCGCACACTTCATCATGTAAATGATGCCCTCCTTGGGTTGTCTAGTATGCAACTTACACAACTATATCCAGCAGTTCTATGAGGGTCACAGATTCTTTGGAACTCAGATAAGTCTATGCCTGTGTCTGGGAAAACACCCATCCATGCAATTATGGCTCAAAGTCAGTGGGTTCAGACACATCCCCAGTGATGACCAGCAGCCCTGCACCCCAGGGATGGGGGCCTACAAGCTTCCACAGTACTTTCAGACAGTTCCATGAGACCATGTTCTTCCTTAAGCACATTTGAAAGCTGCCTCCTTATAACCTCCGTCCATTAAAGTCAATCTGCTTCTTTTCCACATGACACTTCAGCTACTGAGAGAAAGTGAACCTGTTCCCCCTGGAGACTTCCACTTTCCAGGCTAAATATACTCTTGACTTAACTTATTGCAAACATGGTCTATCTTCTCTTTTGTTCCATCTGAATTTTTAAACTGCCAGTCCTTCCGCCATATCCTCCTTGCCCTAAAAAGCGACCAGGCCTGCTGACATATTATCAAAGAACAAGAAAGCCTTCCTCTCAGCTGCCCCTTTGGGAAGGCCCTGAAGATCTCTGCTCTTGCTTCCCAAGTCATCAAATGTCCACAGAAGCCAGGAAGTGCCAGGTTGGAAGAAAGACCAGGCTTTCTCCAGGGTCAGGGGCAAAAGCCACCTGGGCAGAACCAGGACGGAGCCCCCACAGGCCAAGGGAGATCAGCGCTTCTCTACTTACTCCCAAAATTCCATGACGGGGGAGGTGGCGTTCTGCAGAGACACATGGCTGTAGTTGCTCACGTTCAGCTTCTGGAACTCCACACAATTCTCTACGGTGGAAACAAGACAAGAGATACAGAAAATTAACTTCCACTAAGGCCAAATCTTTAAAAAAGTCCAGAGCTGATGTGCAGCCGGGCAGTTTTATCTGGCCACTCCAAGTAAACATGCCTCAAAGGACACTGCAGGGAAAAATCAATTACCTTACAAACAGGAGAGATGCTTGGACTGATGAGTAAAGAGGACAGGTTTTGGGGTCAGAGGGCCTCCTCTCTCCCACTCTCACCCTACACGTCCTACCAAAGTCTCTCCTCCAGTCTTATTCCTCCCTTTCTTTTTCCACTTCCCTGCCTAAGAGCTGTCTGTGGCAGCTGTCTGTCTAGGGAAGTGGCCCCCGTTGGAATGTGGGGACCAAAGGAATGCATTGGTCGTGGTGCCCCTAGGGCAGTGATGCAGTGGAGGCTCAGTTTTCCCCTTCCGCGACTGGGGTTAACATCAGATATGTGGTGATGGGATGGAATGTCGTGAGCCCACTTATGGAAAGAATCCCTGGTTTCTGCATCATTCTCTCCTTGATCCAAACAGAAAGGACTTACTGAATGTCTCTTTTCATTTCATGAGAATCGATGACCATGGGAGAGCTGAATCCCAAGCAAAAAATTCCTAGTGTTCATCCTTCGAGGCCCAGAGAAACCTGTTGACCCCGCCTCCAGGAATTCTTTCCTGACCTTCCTTCCCTGAATTCTAAGAAAGTTCGAATTCAAAGGCCCTCCAAGGAATCACCTTCTCCAACTCTATTTTGAAGAAGAATCTGAGGTTCAAAAATGGTCAAGGGACACACACATGCATCCTATTCCTCCTCTAAAAATTTACCAGCCAGGTAGAGACAGAACTGAGAGTCAACTCCAGCTGGGGCTCCATCTCCTTTGCCATAGTGCTGTCTACCATCATGAAACCTGTGCCCCTCTGTCTGCCGAGCCACCCGGGCCTCCAGGCTTCAAGCAGGGTCTCTTACATCTGTTCACCTGAGAGTCCCCTAACCGCACCCCCCCAGAGTGGCCAGCACCCAGCCAGTGCCCAACGAGTTTCACGCTGGCACATCTTTCTTCTCATGCCCATAGGCCCCATCCAAACCGCACCTGTGCTCTCTGTACATGACGCACTACACACTGTAAGTGTCCACACGCCTTCCGAGAAAGGGAATTGCAAACCATTAGAAGAAAGAGGCTTGCAGCCCACTGGGGAACACTCCCCAATGTCTGCCTCCTTTCTGCTCCTCCTGGTAGGTGCTAAATATACTCTGAAAGGAGGTGGACTGGAGAGGAGACTGGAAACCTGAAACTATAAGCTAGATGTCTGGATGAGTCCTGTGCCTTTTTCTGGGGAGAGAGCCCTTAGTTTTTATCAGATTCTCTCAAATTATTTTTCTAGAGTAAGAAAAATTTCTCAGGCAGCCAAGGTTGATCAGTTGTTTTTATTAAAATGATGTTTAACCATGTACAAATAAACAGTGAGTCATAAAGTCTCTGTGGTTATAGTATTCGTACAACTATAAAAGCAAAATTAAATTTACAAATTAAATACCAACTAAGCTATGGAACCAACACAATTCAAAGTGATGAGAGAAAATGGATGTGTAGGATAAGGTCATTTGGTGAAATTGAACTGCTTTCCTGACAGAAAAATGGAGTTGACAGGTAGGAGGCAGGGTCTGTTGAGGTCAGCAGGTTTATTCCTCCAAAGGCTACTTGAGGCCTCTGGTCACCCTTCTGTAAAACCATTCCTACGGTTGGCTGCATCCTCAACTGCACTCCACTTGGTACCACGTTCTATGTATGAACTAAATCTCTCAGCCCTCTTTCCCTCGGCCACCATCATTCTACTTACCACGAATGCATCTTATCTTTTTTTTTTTTTTTTTTTTTTTTTTTTTGAGTTAGGGTCTCACTCTGTCAGCCAGACTGGAGTGCAGTGGCAAGATTACAGTTCACCACAGCCTCAACTTCCTGGGCTGAGGTGATCCTTCTGCCTCAGCCTCCTGAGTAGCTGGGACTGCAGCCACGTGCCACCTTGCTTGGCTGATTTTTAGGGGCTTTTTTGTAGAGACAAGGTCTCACTATGTTGCCCAGACTGGTCTCGAACTCCTGGGCTCAAGCAATCCCCCTGTCTCGACCTCCTAAAGTGCTAGGATTACAGGCCTGAGCCACTGCACCCAGCCGCAGGCATCTTAAATTATAAACACACATAAAGTCGGGCACTGGAATCTCCCGACTATCCTCAGTATAAGGTGCTTGTACAGACATCCAGAACATGTGCATATTTTTAGAGTATCCTCAAAATAAATACACACAATTAAATTATCTAAGAGGACTCACAGGCTTCCAAGAAGATGTTCTTGAATCTTAGTTTGATAAACACTCTATGAGGTTCCTGGTTAAAGGAAGGTTAAAAACCAGGGCCCTACAGAAAGACAGCAAGATCTCCACAAAAATGCAGTGCCCAGGGGTAGAGGGGAATAAGGCAGAGCCATACAGGACTAGAAGCTAGATCACAGCACTTTCTAGGATTAGTTCCTGCTGTTCCTTCTGCTGGTAACCAAGAGCCTACCCAGTCTTACCGCATCTCAGACCTCAGGATGGCAGGCCACTTCCAGACACACCTAACCACAGGTTATCACACGAATGGTAAAGAGGTTTATGCACTGGTAAAGAGTGTGTGCACTGACTCCAGTCAAAAGGCAGAGGTTGTCGGGAGCACTGCTGAGGAGGGTTCTGAGGCCAAGACTAGACTGGGAAGGAAAGAGTGCTACAATCGATTATTGATGTCTGTTGTGAGCACAACCATCTTAGAAAGGCTATTTCCTCCCTAGATTATAAAACTCAACAGGAAGACAAATTGGAAAACAAACGATATACCAGAATCGTATCTAATCTAAAAGATTAGCCATTCCGGGGGACTAAATTCAAATATCTGGCAGGGTTGGAGGTAAAGTAGATGAACAGATGTGCTAAGTGGGGACTGTGGCAATCCAAGAACAGATATAGCACGCAAAGGCAATAGCCACTTCTCAGCTGTAGTCATTACTGGCAAGCAGAAATGTGTGTCTTATGTTGCCAGACCTTTTTGTTTAGGAGAAGCTGGAAATCTGGATTTTTCATGTGAATCTTATTATTTTTATTTTTTGGAATCAGGGTCTCACTCTGACCTCAGGCTGGAGTGCAAGCCCACTGCTGCCTCGAACTCTTGGGCTAGAGAGCCTTAGCCTCCCGAGTAGCTGGGACTACAGATGTACACCACCACACCCATCTAATTTATTTTTTGTAGAGACAAGGTCTCACTAAGTTGCCCAAGCTGATCCCAAACTCCTGGGCTCAAACAATCCTCCTGCCTTGGTCTTCCAAAGTGCTGGGATTACAGGCATGAGCCACTGCACCTGGCCTCTGATTTTTAAATTTTGGCAACAAAATACATTTGTAAAACTTCCTGCCTGGGCTCGGTGGCTCAACCTGTGGTCCCAGCACTTTGGGAGGCCGAGGTGAATGGATTGCCAGGTTCGAGACAAGCACGGGCAACTCGGCGAGACCTCATCTCTACAATAAATCAAAAATTAGCTGGCTGTGGTAGCGTGTGCCTGTGGTTCCGGCTGCTTGGAAAGTAGAAGGATCGCCAGAGCCCAGCAGGTCACTGCACTCCAGCCTGGGCAACAGAGACTCCAACTCAAAAAAAAAAAAAAAAATTCCTGTTTATTGATCTAAAGTCTGATTGACCTATAGGTCCTCTGTCTGCAGCCCTTGGCTGGACTAACCTCTTCATTTTATAGAGGAAAACCTGTCACTCAAAGAGGCAGGCCTGGAACCAGAGCCCTGGTCTCCTGAATCTAAGTCCAGGTGTTTCTTCCTCATACCCTCACTCTGGCCCCAAAGGGCTCAGTTCCTGAATTTGGCAAAGAGAGTAAAGAACACCACCAGTCTCCTAACCACACCAGTCCCTGGGCCAGAACTCAGTTCAAGCTTCAGGGCTGCATCTCACAGAATGTACCAGACCAGGTGCAGAGCTGACCCCAGTTTCAGTGGAACCACTCCAGAAAACTGGACTCAGGATGAGAGGCCAGAGGCCAGGACTGGCCTGGAGGACAAGAATGCGCCCCCAATCCCAGGTCCACCAGCAGGACCAGCAGAGAGACCTCCGTGGAGCCATACCTGTGTTCCACTCGTGCCCACAGGTGGCCCAGGGGAGCTCCGTGGTGAAGCAGTTGCTCAGGTAAAAGATGGCCCATGCCAGGATGATGATGTAATACACGTTTAGATGGGCCTCGATCACCTGCGTTGCATAGCCAATGCCTGGAAAGGAGAGGGAGCAACTTGAGTCTCTCCGTCTTTTCAAAATAGCCCTCAGCTACTTTTGCAGCCCAACATTCCCCAAGCAAAATTTTATTTTCTCATTCACTCAACACCTACCTTCAAATAAAGGGCAAACTTTCCTCCAACACGTGATGCCACCTTCACTTGTGAATTGCCCCAGAGCTGTTTCCAGGAAAAAAACAGGAATTCCACAGCAAATAAAAAACACCACGTAGGGAATCAGGAATGCCCCTGGAAAGATGCAAAGAGATGAGATGAAAACTGCTCCAACCATTTTGTGTTTAGCACAAGACATCTTTAATAAGCACCTACTCCAGGCAAGATGTGATGTTCTCTGAGCTTGAGTCCAAGTGCCCACTACAAGGACCAGAGGCAGGAAGCATGGCTGGAGTTGTGCCCTCTGCCACCGAGTCCCTTAAGTAAGCCTACTTCACAGCTCTAAACCTCAGCTTTTGCAACTGTAAAGTGGGGTTCAGTCTTTAATATTCGCACTGCTTATCTCTCAGAATTGGTGTACAACCGAGACAATAATTTAGCCATTCAATTTTTAAATTATTCAATTCTTTTATTTATTCTTTTATAAATGCATTTCATCCATCCTCCAGCACAGGTCAAATTCCCTCCCTGAAGGTTAACAGCCTTCTTTTTCATTCTAAAGGAAACTCACCAGGCCAGGTGAGGGGTCCTTTCCTCTTATTTGCTTTGGAAGTGACCTGTTACTTTTCACATAAAGAAAAGCCTTCACAGGGAATTATACAATGAACAGCATCAAGCCTCAAAGAGTTAAGTGCCCCTACACAGACGCCCAGGGATGGAGTCAAGTTGTAAGGATTTTACAGCAAGAATCTATCCAGCAAAGGCTGGCTTTGAGTCAGTCTGGGAAAAGACCATCCTAAGCTTTAGTGCTCCTATCTCAAAACACAATAACCATGGCCTGGGTCTTTCTGTGAAACAAATTAAATAACTAAGGTGAGCACGATCTATTACACCCAGAAGGAGATTTCTCCAAATCCCTCGTTCTCTCTCCCCCGTCTAATAACAAAGCATGAAAACACCTGCTAGTCTCCTCATCTGATCTCACAAATGAAGGCTTTCACTGAAAGTGCTCTTTGCTAAATGAAGTCTCTTTAACCACCAAGATTAATAGCAACAGTTTTGATCCATCCTGATAGCAGGGCTGTATCTACCGAGTTTTGAAAGGGTCTTAGCTTTTCTGGGCAAGTGACTCATTTAAAGTTGCATGCTGGGAAAGAAATACTTTAAACTATTGCTGGGATCTAGAAGTGGAGCCATGTTGATATTTTTTTAAAAAGGTAGACGTTGAGAAGTAGACACCTCAACTATATTAGAAGGAAAAAAAGTGTGTAAAAGGAGACAAGATGTTTACTGAAGCTAAATCTAAGCAATTAAGACAAGCTGCAGCAGGTGCCCTAACCTATTGTTATTTACCTGGGAGCCCTCTAGAACCTAACAGATGACACTTTCTGAAGACCTTTGGGCCTGTGTTTTCACAACTGGCAATCCTTAAGATAATGAACTCAATCAAACCAGGAGATCTATGCATCCAATGGAAACTCTTGGCAAGTTAGAGTAGGAAAAAAAAAAAAAACAATGACTCATTTTAAAAATTTTACACACTACAACCTTTAAAAAAAATCTGTGACAGAATTTGTAATTAATCCAATTTACTCTGTTTTCGTGGTTAGGAATGCTTTTTGTTTTGGCATAACAGCTTCCTGTATGGAAAAAAGACGTGAAAACAGTGTGTGCCTGGGAACCCTCCAGGGCTTCCACAGGTCACCAAGTGGAGGCCAAATCTGCAGGCAGGCAGGATTCACAGCTGAGCACACAGGGCACGTTGGGGGGCTCAAAGTCCACTCCCTCTCTCCCCCTTGCCAAGCCACCAACACCGGCGGCCACTTCATTACCAGTGCAGAGCAGGCTTGGAGCAGCCTGTGCCTTCAGGATGAATGTCCCCAAAGAAAGGGCCAGGGCCAAGCAGTCCCCTTCTCGCTCTCCAGCAGCTGCTCGCACAGGAAGTCCTGCCCTGCGCAGCCTGACAGCGTGGCTCCTGCCAACCAACTTCTCAGTCACCTTCTCCGGGGTTTGAGAATTTGCTGGAGGGGCAAGGGCAAGGAGGGGGCAGAATACACAGACACAGGCTTTTTCTTGCGCCACCAAAGACGGTTTTACAAGATCCCTTGCCCTGGGCCTGCTTGGCTGTCTGCTGCTATGACACGAGGGCGTCCTGACTTTGAGATGTTGTTGCTAGAACTGACTGTTCGGCCTTCCCTCCCCCCTTGCGCGTCTCTGACCACCTCATAAACATCAGATCAGCGTTGCTGCTATCTGGTGTGGGCGACTCTGAGACCAGGAAAAGAAACTGCTTGGAGCCAATTTCTTCCAGCAGAGGGGCCCCAATTCTTTAGCCCTAGGCCACAGGCAGGAAAGCACACAGCAATGCCTCACCTAAAAGTTCTCCGGGTCGTGGGTCCAACCCCAGTTTAAAACAAGGCCTGTGGTGTCAGAATCCCATCTTTATTTCTGACTCAGTGAGTGACTTCTCTGACCCTTCGTTTCCTCACCTGCAAAATGGGTATACTGCTGTCTACAAAGGAGACTGCGAGGATGAAAGGTGACGATATAGGTAAAGCTCGGCATGGTATCTGACTCCAGGGCTGAAAAACTGACACCACTCAGTTACGGGTCCTTTTCCGTGGGGCCGTTTCCGGTTAGGCAAGCTGAGGCTCAAAGGGTGTCGTCTCCTCCCCCAAACGCCAGTGCGGGTACCAAGAGCAGGGGCTCGCGGCTCGGTCTGCACTCAGGCGAGAGACAAAACGCTCCCGGCGGGCAGACCCCCGCGAGCAGGTGGCACACTCAGGTGCGAAGCGGCGCATGCGCACTGGCGCAGACGGGCCACGCTGGGGCTGAGCTCGCAGACCCGGCGGCCCCGGGTCCAGGCGCCGCGCGCGCGTCCCGCTCCACGCAGGCGCGGGAGGGGGCCTCGCGCTCGCCCCCCGATCCCCGCCCCCTGCCGCCCTCCCCCTGCCGCTCGCCGCCTCACCTCCGCCGTTCTTGTAGCACAGGTAGGGGAAGCGCCACACGTTGCCCAGCCCGATGATCTCCCCGGCCACGCTCAGCACGAATTCCACCTTGTTGTTCCAGTGGCCGCGCTCGTGGACTGCCTTGTCGCGCGGGTCGCGCGCGGGCGCCGCGCCCCCGCCGCCGCCGCCCGGCGCCTCGGACTCCCGCGCCTCCTCGGCAGCCTTCCCGTTGCCCAGGGGCAGCGCCTTCTCCGCCGTCATGGCCGCGCTGGCTGCCTCGTGCGCCGGCCCGGCTCTGCGCCGCCGCCCCGGGCGGGCTGGCTTTTCAGAGGCGCGAGCGGGCGGGCGGGGGAGCCAGGGGGTGGAGCTGAGGGACCGGGCCGGGCCAGCGCGGGGACGGGGACTGGGACACCGCGCGGCGGCCGGGCCCGCTGGGCGCCCACGCCGCCCCGGCCCGGCTGGGCCCGGGAGCCGCGCGCGCCGAGCACCTTGCGCGCGCCGAGCACCTTGCGCGCGCGCTTCCCGCGGTCCTATCCACCGGCCTGTCAGGAGGACAAGGGTGCCTCTCGTTACCACAACCCGAAGCTTTACCACTTTCCATAACCCCCTAACCCTGGGCCTCGGTTTTCCGGCTCTAATAGGAGTGGGCTCTAGGCCAGGCTTCTCCAACGTTAACTCGCACACCAGGCACCTGCGGGTCTTGTTTAAACTATAGATCCTGCTCTAGCAGGTGGGGGTAGTCCGGAGAGGCTGCATGTCTAACAAGCGCCCAGGTGATGCTGATACTGCTGGCCCAAGGACCACACTTTGAAGAGAAAGGAGTAGGTGGACTCTTGACTCCTTCCCAGCCCTCAGCCACCTTTGGGCCTTGTTCGTATTGGTGTCCACTGTTCGCAACACAGTGAGTCAGGACAGCGTGGCCGTTACATGCTTGTGTCTGGAGGTGGGTACATCTCGTGGTCCACCTGTCTTAGTTGTGTGACTCTGGCCCCTCATCGGACCTTTCTGTGCCTCCGTTTGCTGATCTGCAAAAGTAAATACCAACAGCGTCTTTCTCATAGGTTTTTGGGGGGAGTTTTTGGTGAAAGGTTAGTAAGAAAATGCTTATAAAATACTTAATACATTGGCAGTAGTCAATGAACATTAGCCATTGTTAGAGTCGTCGTATAATGTGTAGATACACACATTCGTGCATCTTCTTGTTTAATAGTTGTCTCTCCACTTAATTATCAGAATAACATATGTTGTCGTGTTCGTTAAAATAGCCCCAGAACCTAGCACAATACTTGGCACACAGTATGTGCTCAGTAAATATTTATGGATAGAGAGGGAGGGAGGAAGAAGAGAAGGGGAAGAGGGAAACCGTTCGAGCCACAAGGGGCCACAGGCTGAACAGATCCACTCTTCCGTTACACAGGCCGGGAGAAGCCCAGCCACGTGAGGCCCCGGCAACTCCGCTTTCCATCTGTCCCTTGGAGCTCCCTCTCAGGGACTGGCTGCCTGTCTTGTGGCCTTCAGACTCCTGCCTTCAGCTTCTTCCTTCACTCTGGCTCACAACTGCTCAAGTCCCTCCTCACCTCCATCCCCCCAGAAAACCCTTCCTTCCGCCCTCTTCCCCTTTCCCATCCCCCTCACTATCATATTTCTTGAAAGAGTAAGTTGACAGGCGGCCAGCCCTGTCTTCACCTCCCACGCATTCCTCAGCCCACGGCAATCTGGCGCCCACCCCCACCACTCCTCTGAAAATGCTGTGAAGTCCCTGACGCCCTCTTAGTTTGGCAAAGCCTCCGGTTCCTTTTCCATACCCGTCCTGCCTGGCCTCTAGGTAACTTTCTGCACTGTTGTTCACTCCTTTCCTCCTCAAAGTTTCCACTGGTGTGGTTTTACTGAGATTGCCTGCCACAGCTACGTTTTCTCCCTCTGTTTCTCTCCTCACTTTTGGCCTTTCTCCTGCCTTAGGCCACCCAACTAAATGCTGATGCCCCCCAAAATCTCTGCCCCCACATGCTGCCCAGGTAATGTTCAAAAGCAAAGCCCCTGCAGAGCATTCCAGGTAAGAGCTGAACTCAGGTGGGTGTGGCGTCTCATCCAGGATCTGCCCCTCAGGAGCTGGTACATCTTTGCCTCAGGCTTCTCTCTGTGGAGCGGGCTTAATGTGGGTTCTGACCTCACGCGGTGAGTGTGAGGGTTAAAAGCCTCCGTGGGAGCTCTGTGAACAGTAGCTATTATTATTATTTGATTATGATGAGGAGGAGGATGTTGATGTCATTCCTTGCGTAAAAGCCCTCATTGGCCCTTCTTTCTTACAGCATAAACCAAATTGCTGACCTGGTATTCAAAATTCCTTCACAATCTGATTGTCCCAACCTTTCCCTCTAAATTAATGCCATTTTTCTCTCTAAAGGATCGATATTTTCATCTTCCTTCAGATGATCCTCAGTGCTGCATGTAGAGTGGGCAATAAGGGAAGGAATTCATCGTCAACCTCTGCAGTCCATGCACACAGTAGGCACATAGACAGGAGTCAGTTTGTTAAATGAACAGCCGCATCAAAAGTTAGACATCTCCTGAATCCTACTATTGCAGTTTTAGGCTGTCACTCCAGAACCTTTGTGGACCTCCTCTGAATCTAATTACATTCTTGCTTTGTACTGGGGCTCAGCATCATTAGCTCCAGGAATTGACTTCCTCTGAGCAGCTGTGCTTCTACAAGGCACGCTGGAGAAGTGACACTAAGCCAGTGTGAGAGGGCCAAGGCTGGCCATCATCCAGGACTCAGGCCTGGTTCTGCTGATGGAGAGTTCTGTGGCCCTGACCTCTCTGAGCCTTGGTGTTCTCACTGCACGATTATCTCCATGTCACAGGACGGTCTTCGAGGTGAAATGAGACTACATGCAGGGAAGAACACTGCATCAATACCAGTGTTGCAGACTCATCTGTCAAGTTCAAATGGTTCCCTTTATGAAAGTTAGCTAGGTTAGTTTCCTTCTAGTTTAATTTAGCAAATAAACATCTAAAGTCTATCCCCTTGGTTATTCCACAGCTTGTGAAAAGCCTGAATTTTTTTTACTCTGTCTGTATCCAGAAGTGTGGACACCCCCCCCACCCCCGTCACTTCAGGCCTTCTCTCTGGACCTTGTCCATTTCATTGTTTCTTTATTGAGGTGCAGTGACTGAAGAGCACACACCCCGTGTCTGTGGGTGGATATACTCAGGTTGGGACACAGATGGGACACAGGTCTCCTCTCCAGAGCTAACCCTGATGCAGCACAGTAGAGCGGGTCAGAATGTGGGTTCTGCAGTCATACTGCCTGGTTTCAAAGCCAGTTCCAAATGACCTTGGCTAATGACGTCATGTCTCTGGGTCTTGGTTTCCTTATTTGTAAAATGGGGGCAATAATAGTATCTATCTTTTCATTGTTGTGCAGACTAAGTTTGTTGATATCTGTAAAGCTCTTGGATTTGTGCTTGATGTGGACATATTTGTTAAATAAATATATAAACAGTCTTCATAGAACAGCAATGGCATGACTCCCTTATTCCTTTCTTGGGGCAAGCATTCAAAGTCTTTCATCTTCTGCAAACAGCAGTTGCTGTCTTGAAGTCTCATTTAAATGTCAACCTTACTCATTCCCTTACTCACCAAATACTTCGGGCTCTTCGGTTGTTTTCCAGATGCAATATTGGTCACCAGGGAACAATCCCAGATTTAAGGCTTGCCTCAGTGGTACGCTGGAGCCAGCTCACACAGCTCATGAGAGCCAATTATTGCATTTTCAGGGATTTGTGAGCCACAGTTGTTGGTGTCTTGAAACCTGCCACGGTGGTTGTATTTATACCATGGGAATCTGCAGGGGCTACAGATCAGCCCCACCCCTGCCAGCCAGTGTGCCAGTCCCCGTGACAAGAGAGTGGAGAAGATAGATGTTCATCAAGCTGTATCAGAAACGGATGGAAAGTTGGAAATCCTGGGAGATGCACAAAGGAGAGGTCTGTGGTGCTGGAGAAGCACGTAACCAAGCAAGCTGACCTTGACAAGGATGTCAGGGAGGGCTCCCCAAGCAAGTGGCAGCTGAGCAGAAGCCTGAAGTGAGAAGAGCAGTGAACTGGACCAGGAGGGTCTGGGGTCCTGGAGGGTGCTCGCTGGGGTCCAGGCTGGAGTGCACGGTGTGGACCAAGATGTGCCTGAAGGTGAAGCATTCTCAGCAGTGGGCGACAGGAGAGCACAGTTGCCCCGTTCACATTGTGGAAAGATGACTGCTGCAGCAGTGCGAGAAATGGATTATAGCGCAGAGGTGGAGCGCAGTGAAGAGGCTACCACAGAGATCCAAGCAAGAGATGAGGGCAGCTCAGACCAGGGAGAGGAGAGTCATATGAGGGGGTAAAAGCCACAGGACTTGACCTTGGACTGGACATGAGGGGAAAGGAAGACATGCTAGGCTGGTAGAACTACAGCTTCCCCTCACAGGGGTGAGTCCTACTTTGTGCAGATACACCCATAGTAGGAGCTAGACTGTCAGAGCATAAGGCAGGGATACTGTGAGGGGACTTCCCAGTCATGAGACTCTGAGTCTAGATTTTTCTGCAAAAACCTTACCTCATTGCTACCACTAGGCTTCTTTTTAGTAGGTTTACTTTAATGGTCCAATTCTTCCCCCTTCCCTATATCCATCCATTTGCTACATAACTTGGCAGAGCCCTGCCAGCACCCAAGCTCAGCCATGTGACTTACCTTGGCCCTGGAACAAGGCAGAAGAAGTGATGTGCCAATTCTAAGCCTTATCTTTTTTGACTTCTGCCATCACCACGAGAAGAAAGTTCCCTTGTCCGTCTGCTGGTCTCGGAGGAAACTAGATACACACAGAGCAGAATTGCCCCAGCTGAGGTCCTCCCAGACGAACCCAGACTAGAACAGAGGCCTCACTAGACCTGCAGGTGCATGAGCAAACTCACCCAGCCCAGCCAACCTGATGACAGTCTCACTCAGGGTGAAGCTTCAGTGTGCAACCTTTACACACTAGATCTAGGAAGCTATCCTGGTCAGGGAGCTATAAAAGCCTTTCTTCTTGAATGCTCCCAGTGCTGGTTGAGAGCAAGATCTCTAGTGTTAGGGCCAGAATTAAGATGGAAGGATGGGTGGCCTCTCCTGGAAAGGCATTCCTCTCCTCACCCCTGGCGGTCTCCTAAATCTCTATGTCATATGCTTATCTTCTGCCACGATGTGTGGGACATTTCTTTCAAAAGAAGAAAATACTGTAAGGGCTACCTGGGTTTTTTTCACTGAGGTATTTGGATAAATGAACATGAATAGATGATAACTCTATTTGTATACTGTAGTAGATTGAATTATCTGTCCCAACTCCTCACTCCTATTGTGGCCTGTGGTGAGCAGAGCGTACTTCTCCAACTCTTGACTTTGGACTTGGCCATGTGATTGACTTTGGTCAAGTAGAGGTTTGAAATGCACTTGCAGAGTTTGGCTTGCCCTCTTATCTGCTGACATGGCCATGGAAAGAACACACCCCATGTTGCTGATGCCCATCCAGACTGGGCCCAGAAGGAGGTAAGGGAACAGATGCCCCGGTCAAAAACTTCAGAACCACAGCCTGTAGCAGAACTGTCTCAGCCAACCCACGATGCAGAAGTGAGAGAAAAATGCTTATGGTCATACACACTGAGATTTTGAGGTTGTTAGGCAGCAAATGCTGACTGATATACTCATCGCAGGCTGTACTTGGGCTCTCATGCACCCTACCTCTGTTATACTGTACACCACTATGGGGTAGGCATAGTAAGACCTTTATTCTATGGATAAAGAAAACCTGAAGCTCAGGTTAAGCGACCAGTCCCGTCACACAGTGGAGCCAGAACTCAAACCCAGTTATCTGACATGCACTCTACATCCCATGGAGTCTGACTTTAGTCCTCTTCCAGCCAGCGTTTTCACCCATGTGAACTTTGTCTCTCCCTGCTTGATCTAGGTAGAAAAAGATGGGACGAAGGAGGAGGTTGGTGTCCTCTTCCTCATCTAAGAGGAAAAGCCCAAGAATATCAGCTCAAAACTTGACCCCTGTGTCCCAGATGCCGGCATGGGAAAAAAAAGTGCCCACTGGGCGCTGCTTCTATGGAGAAAGTTTTCCATGTTCCACAGCACTGATTTGACACTTGGACTCCAAGAGGAGTCAGGCGGCATCTGTGTGCATGAACATTCCGGGTTCCTTATGTTCTGTGTTTGTAGCTAATCTCCATACCCTGGCTCAGATGTCTGAAGTCAGTGGCATGTCACAATCATTTACATTCACCTACAGGTAGGGCTTTGGGGACCACTGCATCTGGCCACACGGCCTGTGAGTGTGTAACTCCAGGGGCACTATTCACACTGTCACCCTGCAGTTGCCCCTGAAATTGTGTGACAGGGTGACCTTGAGCCCCATATTACAGGTCAAAACTGACCCCAGGTTACTCAGCTGGTAAAATGTCATGCTCCTCATCAAGTGAATTATGTATTTCTTGATGATTATAAGGCCTGTTGGTGCCAAATATACAGTTCCTCCTAGCTATATATCAAGGTTGCCCAGACATCTCTTAGAGAGGATCAAAAACTAAGAACTGAAGGGTAATAAAGACATATACAGCCCCCAAATCAGAGCTCCTTGGTTCAGAGTCTCTCTGGAAACAATAACACCCAAGCAATGTTTTCTACCCCTTTATCATGACCCGTCATACACAAAAAATTTAATGGGGTGCTTTTGAAGAAGTTTTTCCGGTAACCTTAACACCCTCATTGTGGAGCGAGCCTCCAGTGCCAAGCAAAGTGCTATGTGCCCGGGGCTCAGAAATGGTTTTGGCCTTTCAGTGACATTTAAAAAAACAAAACAATAATTCAGTGTGGCAGACACACACATAGGTGGGTACAAGGTCCTATGGGGACATAGAGAAAAGGGTCACTCCTTCTCCTGGGGGGTTGCATAAAACTTCAGGGGGAAGATGACATTTATGCTGCATTGTTGAAGTATGAGCAGGAGTTTGAGAGGGAGAGGAGAGAAGATGGAGGGAAGGCACAGAAATGCGAAGTGTCAACCCACAGCATGTGTGTTACTCAGGGCTTCAAATGTGGCTGGTCCCAGTGGAGATGTGTGAAACATAATCTGGATTTTGATTACTTAGTATTTACAACAAGTGAGTAAAATATCTCATCAGTATGTTTAATGCTGATTGCCTATTGGATATACTGGTTTAAGTAAAATATAGTATGAAAACTAATTTTACTTTTTTCCTTATACTTTTTTTCAACAAGGCTCCCAGAATACTTTAAATTACTATTACGGACTGAATCGCAGTCTCTTAAAGTTTTGAAGTGCTAACCCTTAGTACCTGGGAATGGGACTTTATTTGGAGATAGATATGTACTTAAAGAGGTACTTAAGGTCTAATCTAGCCAAGATAAAATGAGAGAAGGGCTTGGGTCTCATTCCTGGGAAAAGCGTCAGCCTGTGCGGCAACCCCAGTCTAAGTACCCAGAAGCCAAGCGAGTAAGTTCTTGCCTGGGCTATTTTAGGTCTCAAGTCGGAGATATTGCCAAATCCCAGTCAGATGGCTTTCTGCCCGAGTCTGGGTATTCAGCCGTGACTTAGAGATCAGGCACCCCCAGTGGGCCATTTGCTTCACATCAAGCTGTGAGCTATGATGTGCTGTGCCCAAGTCTAACTGCCCATCTGTTTTCCTCTTTGGAGAATGGCAAGGGTACAGGTGTCTGTCACTGCCCCAAGCAGATCTTTCTCAGCTGTCTTTTTTGCAGATTGCCTCATTCAGTCCACACAATAAATGGTTTTTTAGTCTGATTATCTCCAATTTACATTTGAGCAAACCAAGACTGGATGAGTTTGAATAGCCCACACCGCTTATGGCGGGGGAGGGAGGGTAGGGACAAGAACATGGGTCTCCTGACTCTAAAGACATCTTTCCATTGCCTACCTATGGAAGGAGTGATATTTGGTGAACAGCTGGTCATCTTGGCCATAGACCTCTCCCCAGGAGTCTTAGTGATGCCTCTGACTACCTGTGTGACCTAGTCCTCAGTTTCTCCCTCTGCACTGTGAGCTTGTTCTTTCTCCCTGCCTGGAAACTAGCACTGAAACTTTCTATCTCAATTTCCACCCAGGTCAAGCAGTAGTTGATGCTATGAGTATAGGTCAGGTCCAAGTCAGAGAGACTACCGAGGGGCGTTATCATAGAAAGTATGACTGAGGCTGGAAATCAGGGGTTGGGGGTCCAGGAAGCAGTTTAACATATGAAGTAGGAGCACTGGTTTTGGAGTCCAATGCCTGGGTGCAAAACTTACATAAAAGTCTACATCTTTGGATGAGCAACTTACCTCTTGGGGGCCAGTTTCCTGTATAAAAGAGAATAACATCTCAGAGAGACTTTAGAAGAACTGCTGATCTAATCCAGTGTTTTCCAAACTTTACTGTATCTACCTCTTCAGTGTTTTGGTTTTTTTTCATAGTCATGTGCCATCTGTAGGGGTTTGGATCATAATCCTGAAAAAACAATCTTGAATGCCATAATCCCCAATGTTGAAATCCCTAAAGTCTAAATCCCTAAAGTCCAAAATCTCTATCATCTAAAATCCTGAAAATCACAATCGCAGGACAGTTGCATCATGTTTAGCAGAACTATTACCCTTTTATTGTCTTTATGCAGAAGAAAATGGATTTCAAGTGAATCCTTAAACTGTAATGACAGATTTGGAATTAGGGGAGGTCAAGGCTTCCAAAAGTTACAATAAACTTTTTTTGTTGTTTTTTGTTTGTTTTCCATTCAGCCCAATGCTTGGCGGAAAAGTCAGATGATCAACAAGGAAAATCTCAGGTTAAAAATGCACCATTTGCCTGCATTGACATTCTTTCCAGTTAATGACATTTCAGGAGCTTTTCATGAATTAAAGCTGCATGTATCTGAAGAGGGTGGTGAAGTTAATGACTGATTCAAAAGTAAACATGTGCAAGGTAGGATAAGAAGACACTTATGAAACGGTGTTGCTAATGTTGCTGTGCCAACAATCACCAGTATTGCTTCTGCCAGGTTTGTGGTCTGTGCATGAGTACATGTGGCACGGATTCTATGTACCCAAGTCAACATAGAAGCAGGTCCCGGAAGGCGGCAGACATAATAGGGAATGCTCATGCCAGTGTATACTGAATGATAGAATAATTCTGAAAAAAAGTAGCCCCGCATATAAAATGAATGTGAATGTATTCTCTGAGGAGAGCCCTGCCCTAAAAGAAAAAAGCGGCTATTCATCATGATGTAAGACTTCAAAATATAGGAAATGATCGTGAAAGTGGACCAGCTTTATGGAATATTTTCATGGAATTGTGCATAACCTGTCCTTGTAATACACGCGCACACACACACCCACACACACACACACACACACACACACACACTGAATTGGGGACTCACTCTGTCGCCCAGACTGGAGTGCAGTGGTATAATCATGACGAACACAACTCATGATAACCTCAATTTCCTGGGCTCAGGCCATCCTTCCACCTCGGCATCTCAAGTAGCTGGGACACTGGGCATGCACCACCATGCCCAGCTAATTTTATGATTTTTCTGTAGAGATGTGGTCTCACTCTGTTTCCCAGACTGGACTTGAACTCCTGGCCTCCCAAAATGCTGAGATTACAGGCATGAGCCACTGAACTGTCCTCTTATAGTTTGTTTTTCTTTTTTTAAAGTTTGTTTTTTCATTACTTTACATTGTCAGCATTCTTTTTTACATTTCGCTATGCTGTGTATTTCATCTTCACATCATGTCCAGTACTGGAGGTATAACCTTATAAAGACTTTTAAAGAGTTCTGATTCATTTTGTACATTTTTGAGCAAATGTAAACCTATGAAGTGCATGATCACATGATTGACTTTGTGTGTAAGCATTGTGCATGTACATACAAAATTGAAACTCCCTCAATAAATAAAAAGATGTCTTTTCATATATCCGCATTTGAAAAAGATAACATTTTTGGAGATCTTGACTATTTGGGCGATTGGTGCGGTGGTGACCGACCCATCAAGTTTTTTTATCGATCTTGTCAAAAGACTTAGGTTTTCCATCGTGGTACTTCAGTGACTGTAGTTATAAAGCTGGGTGCACGCAATTACCAACCATAGTGATGTGCATTTATGGATTTCACTTTTTGACCTGTTCTTTATGATTATGGTTCATCTGTTCATAACTATGCCTATGTGCTAGCAAAAATAGGTATGTTATTGTTGCCTATTTTAATGGAAAAAGTGGCCTATGAAGTGTTCTGTTGTGTTTTTATGTTTCTCAAATGAATCCCCTTTTTAAAAATGTAAATAAATATCTTTTAAAGGATTTTTAAAATGATTTTTTCCCAAATTATTTTTTCAGGTTATAATTTTTCCAGATTTCAACATTCAGAATTATGACAATAGAGATGATGTTTTCTGGATAATGCTGACTATAGTATTATCTAAACATTTTCTTGACATATTTGTATAGCAGTTTTATTGATATATAACTCACACATACCATATATTTCATCCACTTAAGGTGTGTAATTCAGTGGTTTCAGTATCTTCCCAGAGTTGTGCAGTCATCACCACAGGCAACTTTCAAACACTCTGGTTTTTTTACCCCAAAAAGAAACCCCATATCCTTTAGCAGTCACTCCTCACCCCCTCAGTCCCATCCAGCCCTATACAACCACTAATCTACCTTCTGTGTCTAGTATGTGCCTATTCCAGATACTTCATATGAGTGAAATTATAAAGCATGTAGCCTTTTGTTTCGAGCTTCTTTCATCTAGCAAAATATTTTCAGGATTCATCCACATTGTAGCATTTATCAGTAATGCGTTCCTTTCTGTGAATGAATAAAGTTCCACTGCATTTTGTTTATCCATTCATCTGTTAATGGACATTTGGGTTGTTTTCCATTTGGGGCTATTATGAATGTGCTATGACTATTACTGTATGGATATTTGCAGGGAGGGATGTTTTCTCTCGTGGGTATATACTTAGGAGTGGAATTGCTGGATCACATGTAATTTTTTGCTTAACCTTCTGAGGAACTGCTAGCCAATTTTTCAAGGTAGCTGAACCACTGTACGTTCCCACCAGTTGTGGATGAGATTCCAGTTTCTCCATATCCTTGCCAACATTCGTTATTATTGGTTTTGTTAGTTTGTTGTATTACAGCCATTCCAGTTGGTGTGAAGTGGTAAATCACTGTGGTTTTCATTTGCTTTTCCCTTATGTTGATCCATTTTATTTATCTTCAAGGGAGACTTTCCATTGCTCTCCTAAGTGAAAAGACAGTATTATGTACCATAAATAGAAGATAATCTATAAAAATATATATATAACTATGAAAAATTGTCTCTGTATCACATGCAATAATTGATGTTTACCACATTTGGGAAGCACCAATACAATCTCTATAAGGGTCTTATCAACACATCTGGCACAGAGTTAGTGCTTAATAAATGCTAAGCTATCATCTTATTGTCTGTGAGGCATAAGCAAAGGCATAAGAGAGTCTTTGGTTGTGTTTTCTTCAGAAAGAGGGTGGAGTGAGAGTCAGAAGATCCTTGGGAAAGAGGGGGTCCAGCTTGTTGGAAAGAGCTATCCTAGAAAAATGAAGACATCCACAATGTGGTCACCAAAGAATGTGCAAAGCAAGGTTAACCATAATATTTGGGACCCATGTGCTGGCTGGCAGCTGTGAGCATGTGGGCATTCTCTTTTGCAGTGTACGTGGATCTTGACTCTTCCTCACATCTGTGCAAGGCTTATCAAGGTATGTGCTCTCAGAGCTTATCCAGGGCACTGATGAGTCTACTTCAGCCATAGCCGCCTGCCCCGCAGCCCCCAGCCCTCACTGTGGCATCCCAGACACTGTGTGAAGAAGGCAGAGCAGGGCAGCGACTCCTGACCTGGCAGCTAGGACTGGTGTTCAGAAGGGTGCAGAAATGTGTCCAAGTTTCCAGGTTCCTAGGCAGGAGATCTGGAACTAGAATCCAGGTCTCCTGATCCTCCTACCATTTTTCTTTTTGGAAACCCTTCTTGGCTTCTCATTTCACCTCTTCGCATGGTGGGCCGCCCACAGATTCCTCAGCAGGCTGAGATTTGCTGCTCAAAGTGTGGTTCACACCAGCAGCACTGGCATCACCTGGGAGCTTGTTAGGAAAGCAGACTCTCTGGTCCCACCCAGAGCTACTAAATCACAATCTGCATCACATGTAAGGAGTCACATGTAATTCGCAAGATGCCCAGGTGGTTCATACACACAGGAAGTTTTTGGAAACCCAACCAGCTGGGTTCATTCATCCAAAGCCCTGATTTCAGCACCTATTACGTGCCAGGCTTTGCTATGTGTTAAGCATACAGAAAGCCGTTTCTGCCATTAAGAAGGTCCTTGTCTAGTCAGGGAGATAGATGAGAAACCTAAGATCCCAGGCCTCCTATGACCTTTTCTTGTTTTCTTTTCTGATTGGAAAAAATAATTGCTTTATCAATTTTCCTAAAAAATGAATTACTAAGAACCTCATAGTAGGCTATTGTGGGTAGTGGTATGTGTCTGCTCAGATGCTTTCTCTCTTTTCCTTTTGTCTTTTTCCAGATCCTTTGGAAAACTCCTGCCCTGCTCATTTTTTAAACCTCTTTACTGAGGTATGATCAATGTACAAAAAGTGGCATAGCCGGGTGCTGTGGCTCACATCTGTAATCCCAGCACTTTGGAAGGTCGAAGCAAGAGGATTGCCTGAGCCCAGGAATGTGAGACCAGCCTGGGCAACATGGCAAGACCTTGTCTCTACAATAAATTTAAAAATTAACTGGGCATGGTGGTGTGTGCCTGTAGTCCCAGCTACTCAGGAGGCTGAGATGGAAGGATTACCTGAGTCCAGCAAGTTGAGGCTGCAGGACCTGTGAGTGTGCCACTGCTCTCCAGCCTGGGCAACAGAACAAGACTCCAACTCCAAAAAAAGGGTGGAGGGGGCACATATGTAATGTATTTATAATACCTTGATGAATTTGGAGAGAAGTATACATCTTTGAAGCCATCGCCACAATCTGTGCTATAATCGTTTCCGTCACCCCCTAAAGTTTCTGCTGCCCTCTTTATTATTATGATTATTGTTGATCTTACTATGATTATAAGAACACAGCATAAGATCTGCCCTCTTAGCAAACTGCAAGCATATAAGACAGTCCTGTTAACTATAGGTGCTATGCTGCACAGATGGCTAGAACTTATTCGCCTCGCATAATTGAAACTTTGTACCCTTTGACTAATACCTCCCTGCTGCCCCTTCCCCAGGCTCCTGGCAGCGGTCATTCAACTCTCTGCTTCTATGAGTTTCGCTATTTTAAATTCCTCACATAAGTGGTATCGTGTAGTATTTGTCCTTACCATCGGGCTTATTTCACTTAACATAATGTCTTCTCAGTTAATCCACAGATGATAGGATTTCCTTTAAAAAAAAAAAAAAAAGCTTGAATGACTTTCTATTGTCTGTATATGTCACATTTTCTTTATTCATCTGCCAATGAACAGTTAAGTTTGCATTTATGTCTTGGCCATCATGAGTAATGCTGCAATGAACACAGGAGTGCAGATACCTCTTAGAGATCCTGATTTCATCTCCTCTGGGCATATACCCAGCAGTGGGATTGATTACTGAATCATATGGCCGTTCTAGCTTTAATTTTTTGAAGAACTTCCATATTGTTTTCCACAGAGGCTGCACCAATTCACATTTTTACTAACAGGAACCAAAATAAAACTTTGTTTTCTTTTCTCCACATTTTTGACAACACTTATTATCGTTTGTTTTTTAATAATTAGCTTTTAAGAAAATTAAAAAAATTTTTTTAATAATTAGTTTTTTAAACTCTAAAAATAATTTTTAATTCTAAGTGGTGTGAAGTGGTATCTCCGTGGTCTTGATTTGTATTTCCCTGATAATCAGTAATGGTGATCACCTTTTCATATATCCATTGGCAATTTTTATGTCTTCTTTGGAGAAATGTCTATTTAGTTCCTTTACCCATTTTAAAATTAGGTTATTTAAGGGTTTTTGTTGTTGTTGTTGTTGTTAAGTTGTGAGAATTTCCTATATATATTGGACAATAATCCTGTATCAAGTACAAAGGGAACCTAAAAAAGTCCAGAATGTATTTATTAAAATTGTGTATGTATTCTTACATGTTTAAACCTCAGTCACCTTCAAAGTACTCTCCGTTTGATGCAATACACCTATTGAGATGCTTTTTCCACTGCTCAAAACTGTTTGTAAACTGGTAAATTTTAACACCTTTTAGTGCTTCTGCTGTTTCTTTTTCACTTCTTCCACATTGACAACACGTTTCTCTTTGAGGATATTTTTCATCAGGGAATCAACAATAAAAGTTGCTTGGGGTAAGATCAGGTGAATAGGGAGAGTGGCGCATGGAGGGTCATGCCGTTTTTCATCAAAAACTGTTGAACACTCAGTACAGTACAATGTGGGCAGGTGTGCTTGTAAATTACCCATCATGAAATGGGCAAACGCACTGAAAGAACCTCAAAAAAATCACTGAAGCCGAATGCAGTCTCTCACGATGCCAGCTGGTACGCTGATGCTAAAGGGTTCCTAGAACACTTACCTGGTGGAGCCTGTACTACAAGGGGCCCACCCTCCAGAAGATAATTCTGGATTTTGGGAGGAACCCCTTGTACAGTCCCCTGCGTTAGGAGGACATAAGAAAAGGAACAGTCATTGCTTTTGTTGGAGGAAGACTTTTCCAAGAATAGGAGGAAGTTGTGTTCCATTGTTAAACAGAGCTATGGGTGACAGTTTGCTTTCCACAAGTCACTCAGCCTCTCCTAAGCCTCAGTTTCCTGTCTGTAAAATGCAGACAAGAGTAGTACCTACCTCAGCGGTTGCTGGAGAGATTACCCATGTTGAATGCTTATATCATGGCACCTGACACCCAGTGAGCACACAACTGGGCATGTCCCTATGTCTGTGCAAGAGTGACCCTGGCCAGCTCACATGAATCAGAAGATCTAACGGCCCATTATTTGTCTTTGATTGATAAAATGCAATAGCACACAATAATCACTTTGCAAGAGGTGGTGGGCTGCAATGGACAAAACGGGGGATTTAAAACTAGGCAGACTCTGAATAGCAGCCCTGGCACTCCCCAGCTGTGTAACCCCAAGCAGTTCAGTTCCCCTTGGGGAGCCTTGGACTCCTCATCTGCAGAATGTGGCATCATGGGGTTCCTTCCCCTCATGAGGTGACCTATGTAAAGCAGCTGGTACACAGTAGCCTGCCAAGAAATGTAAGCCCTTTCATCAGTGTGATTGATTTACCAGGTGCAGGGTTTCAGAAGGTGGGGAGAAGAAATAACAAAAGGGGTCAGCAGGGGGGAGAAAGTGGGGACACCAAGTCTGCCATGGGTGGGTGGGCTATGTTAGACCTTGATACATGCTGCCCAAACCCTCCTTCAAGAATGGTCTTGCCGCTCAGCAGTGGGGTGCAATTGGCAAGCAGCCTCCACTGTTGGCTCCTCCAGGGTCTTTTCAGCTGTAGAGAACCCTTCACTGGGATCATGCCTGTCCCAGGTAGGCATAGAGAGATCCAACCATGTCAGCTGGTGAAGGACATTCTGGCGATCAGTACTGGACCAGAGCTCACCCTGCCCTCCAAGATCAGCCTCCCAAGAGGCCTTCTCCTTCTTCTCTCCACAGGAATTGATCCCTAGCAAACATCTTGCACCAAAACTCCCTCCCAGCATCTGCTTTTGGAGAACCCAACCTCCGACAACTGGTGCCGGGACTGGCCTGAGTAGGCAGGTGGTAAGTTGGGTTCTGGGAGATAGACGGCTCACCACCTGGCTGGAGATAAGGGCCCCACCACAATGCCTGGTTGAGCGGAGACAGCCCAAGAGTTAAAACTTTCACCAGTAAGAGGTTGCGGGGTGTACCTGTGGAGGAGAATGCACTAGCAGGCATGGTGCACAGGGTGTTTGACATGGATGCAGAAAGCAGTAGCCACAAGAGTGAATGAGACTGAATAACTGTTGGCAAGCTCTAGGGGTCCTTGAACTGTTTCCTTAAAGGGACAGACAAGCTTTGCTGTTCATGTGACCTCTGTGGCAGCAACTCAGCTCTGCTATTGAATGCAAAACAATCATAGACAATAAGGGAAAACAAACGAAACCATTTTGAAAAACAGGTCATGAGCTGGGCATGGTGGCTCAAGCCTGTAATCCTAACACTTTGGGAGGCTGAGGCGAAAGGATTGCCTGAGCCCAGGGGTTCGAGACCAGCCTGGGCAACTTGGTGAGACCTCGTCTCTACAATAAATTGAAAAATTAGCCGGCGTGGTAGCGTGTGTCTGTAGTTCCAACTACTTGGAAGACTGAGGCAGAAGGATTGCCTGAGCCCAACAGGTTGAGGCTGCGGTGGCTGGGAGCGTGCCACTGCACTCCAGCCTGGGCAACAGAGTGAGACTTTGACTCAAAAAAAAAAAAAAAAAGATACAGAAAAGAAAAACAGGTCACAGGCCAAATTTGACCCACGGGCTATGGTTTGCCGGCCCCTGTCCTATACTAAAGAAAAATAGTGAAGTTAAGGGTGAGTAACCGCCCAGCAAAAGCCAAAGGTCCTGTTTAGTTTCACTTAAAGAAGCTCTAGGTTTTTTTGTTTGTTTGTTTTGTTTTTGTTTTTGTATGTTTTTCCCCCTGGCAAGAGAGTGAATTTTAAAGACAGTTAAATGACCAACTAAAGTAGTTCCATTATGTTAAGGTCATTGCCCTTCTTATATAATTTGTTGATTTCCCATATCTTTTGCATATCCCAAGCCACCAACGTGACCTCACTGACCACAGAGTCTGTATGATCAGTGATGCTCAGAACCAGCTCTCAAACTGGCACGAGCCAGCTCCCCACATATCCCTGCTCAGTCACATCCCAGCCTCACTGCCTTTGTCATGCTGTTCCTCCTGCCTGGAAGCTCTTCCCTGCTGCTTTTCTCAAAGTAGACTCCTCCTCACCTTCCATCTCTCAGCCAGATACCCCTTCCTCCAAGGAACCTTCCTGACTGACCACTCCAGCCAAATTCTCTCTCCAGAACCCTGTTGGCTTCCATCACAACACTTTCCACAGTAAGTCAACGCTTTTTGTAAAACTTTGAAATGTGACGATGTGTAAAAATCACAATGGTGGCCAGGCTCGGTGGCTCAGCCTGTAATCCCAGCACTTTGGGAGGCCAAGGCGAGTGGAGTGCCTGAGCCTACGGGTTTGAGACCAGCCCTGACAACTTGGCGAGACCTCATCTCTACAATAAATTTTTAAAAAATTAGCTGGGCTTGGTAGTGCATGCCTGTAGTTCTGGCTACTTGGGAGGCTAAGGCAGAAGGATCACTGGAGCCCAGCAGGTTGACACTGGGGTGGCCATGAGTGTGCCACTGCACTGCAGCCTGAGCAATGGAGCAAGACTCCGACTAAAAAAAAAAAAAAAAAATCACAATGGTACAGCTGGGTAAATTTCCACAGGATGAATGTACCTTCATAACAGAACTCAGATCAAGTAACAGAACAGGACCAGCACCCAGAAACCCCTCAGCCCATACTGCTCCTAAGAACAGCTAGTACCTTGACTTCCAATATTAGAGATTACTCGTTCCTGTGCAGGAACTTTATAAAAATGGAATCCTACCACATGTATTCTTTTGTGTCGGGCCCTTTTTCTCCACATTATCTGGATTGAGCCTCATTCATGGGTTATAGTTTATTTGTTTTCATGATGCAAAGATATTGCCATTTATTTACTCTACAGTTGATGAACATGAGTTGTTTCCAGTTTTGTCTCTTGGTAATACTGCTACCACACACATATGTCTTTTGGTGAACAGATGCACACATTCCTATCGGGTATAGGAACACAAAGAGGTAGAAATGCTGGATCATGGAGTATATGTATGTTCAGTTTTTCGGATCCTGCTCAAGCGTTTTCAAACTTGTTAGACAACCAACACTTTTACCAGTGAAGTGTGAGAGTTCCATTGGCTCCATTTTCTTGTCAGCACTTGGTATTGTCTGCTTTTTTAACTTTTGTCATTTTCTTGGGTTTGTAATAGTATTGTATTAGGTTTTTAATTTACATTTTTGCATTTCTCTGAGGGTAATAAGTGATGTTTGGCACTTTTCATATGTCTATCAACCATATCCTCCTTTGCAGAGTGCTTGTTCAGGTTGTTTGCCCATTTTTTCCATTGTGTTGTTTGCCTTTTAAATTTACTTTTTGTAGAAATTTGTATTAAATTCTAGGTGTGAGTGTTGTTAGGTGTATGTAACACCAATATCTTCTCCCATTTTGTGGCTTTCCTTTCTAATATTTTAGTTGATGAAATGCAACTATTTTTTTCCATTCAGTTTTGTCCTTTTTTTCAGTTTAGGAATTCTTTGCATATTCAGGGGTATGTATATTTTCTCCAATGTTTTCTTCTAAAGCTTACATTGTTTTACCTTTCATATTTAGATCTATGTGCCATCTGGAATTTACTTTTGTGTACAATATCAACTAGGAGGCATGATTCTTTTTTTTAATTGTAGATTTCTAATTGTTCTAGCAGCATTTATTGAAAAAAAATTATCCTTTCTTGACTGAATTGCAGTGGTGCTCTTGTGTAACCATATATGTATAGATTGCCTTTGGACCCTCTGTTTTGTTCCATGGGTCTATTTGTTTATTCTTGTGCCAATATCACACTACCTTAACTATTTTTTAAAACTAGGTCTTGAAATCTGGTAACATAAGTTCACTAACTTTGTTTTGTTCTTTAAGATTGTTACAACCCAGCACAGTGGCTCACATCTGTAATGCCAGCACTTTGGGAGACTGAGGCAAGAAGATTGCCTGAGCCCAGGAGTTTGAGACCAGCCTGGGCAAAATAGCAAGACCTCGTCTATACAAAATTTTAAAAAAATTAGCCAGGTGTGGTAGCACACGCCTGTAGTCTCAGCTACTTGGGAAGCTGAGGTGGAAGGATCACCTGAGCTCAGGAGGTTGAGGCTGCAGTAAGCGGTGATTGTGCCACTACACACTAGCCTGAGTTGCCCGGGAAACAGATTGAGACTGACTCAGAAGGAAAAAAAAAAAGATTGTCCCAACTATCTTAGATATTTTATATTTCTATATACAACTTTAATATAATTTATTCTTCGATTTGATGTTTTTGGTGCTCTTATAAATTTTATTAATTTCATTTTCCCCTTGCTTATTTCTTAACTCATAAAACATAGTCGAACACAATTAGTTTTTACAGCTTTACTGAGATATAATTAGGGTCCAAAACTGTACATGATTAAAGTGTACAGTTGATGAGTTCTGACATGCATATGCAGTGTGAAACCATCATGACACCCAAGATAATGAAGATGTGCATCACTCCCAAAGGTTTTCTTGTGCCTGTTTGAAATCCATGGGTCCTATCTCCTATGTTGCTTCATTTGTCAATAGTTGGTTTCTTTTTTTATTGTTGAGTATTCAGATATAACACAGTGTTCACTTGTCCTTTCATCTATTGATAGATAATTAAGCTCTTTCCACTTTGGGGCTATTAAAAACAAAACAACTTTGAGCATTCATGCATAAGCCTTTCTGTGGACATTTACTTTCATTTCTCTTGTCTTGAGTAAGTACTTACTTACCTAGGAGTGAGATGACTAGGTCACATGATAGGGGTGTATGTAACATTTGAAAAACCACAATCTGTTTTCCAAAGTAATTATATTGTTTTTCATTCCCACCAGCAGAATATGAAATTCCCAGTTGTCCCATTTCCCCACTAACATCTGGAATGATCAGTCTTAATTTCAGACATTCTAGTGGTTGCATGGTGATACCTAGCTCATTGTGGTGTGAAATTTCATTCCTCTAATAATTAATGATGTTGATTGAGCATCTTTTTATACACTTAACTGCCACCAGTATATCTTCTTTGGAGAAGTTATTAGTTCAAACCTTTTGCTCATTTTTAATTGGGTTGTAGATACAAGTCCTTTGTTGGATGTATATTTTACAAATATTTTTTCCCCAGTCTGTTGCATATCTTTTCATTTTTCTAACAGTACTTGTTGAAAAGCAACAGTTTTAAATTTTGAAAGATTCCACTTAATTTTTTTTTCTCTATATTTTGTGCCTTCGGTGTCCTTTTTTAAGAACACTTTGCCGAACCTGAGGTCACTAAGGTTTTCTCTCATGGTTTCTTCTAGAGTTTTACAGTTTTCGCTCTTATATTTAGGTCTATAATCCATTTTGAGTTAATGTTTGTATATATAGAGATATGGTAAGGACCTGAGTTTATTTTTTGCTTTTAAATAGTCAGTTGTTCAAGAACAAGTTGTTGAAATCATATCCTTTCCCTCATTGAACTTCTTTGGCACATTTTGTTGAAAATCAATTGGCCATAAATCTGTGGGTCTATTTCTGAATTTTCTACTCTGTTTAATTGATGTTGTACATTTTTGTTAATACCACACTGCCTTGATTACAGTGTGCTTAATAATAAATTTTGAAATCACATGATTAAGTCATCCAACTTTTTTTCTTCTCCAAACTTATTTTGGGTATTCTAGGTCTTTTATATTTCTGGATGAATTTTATAATCATTTTGTCAATTTCTACACAAAATTTTTCTTGTATTTTGTTTGGGATTGGTAAAATCTGTAAATCAATTTGAGCAAAATTATCATCTTAGCAATATTTGGTTTTCCAATTCATGAACATGGTATGTTTCTCCATCGACTTACACTTTCTTTAATTTCTTTCACAGTGTTTTGTAGGTTTTAATGTACAAGGTTTGTACTTTTTTAAAGTCTGTCATAAAGTATTTCATATTTTTTGATGCTATTGTTAATGGTGTTTTTAAAACATTTTAAATCTCTGATTGTTTCTTGCCAGTATATAAAAATTCAATTAATTGCTGTATGTTAACTTTGTGTCCTGTAATGTTTCCAAATTCACTAATTAGTCCCAGTATTTTTTTGTACATTTCTAAAGATTTTCTACACAGACTCTAATGTTGTCTGCAAATAAGGACAATTATACATCATCCTTTTCAAACTGTATGCCTCTTTTTTCTTTTTCTTGCTTTATTGCATTGCTAGAACCTCCAGTATAATTTTGAATAAAAGGAGTGGGAGTGAACATCCTTGCCTATCTTGACCTTAAAGGAAAAATATTTGATGTTAGCTGTAGGTTTTTATAGATCAACTTTATCAAGTTGAGGAAATTCCCTCTGTTCCTAGTTTGCTTTGAGTGTTATCATAAATGGTTGTTGGATTTTGTGAAATGTTTTTATTTTTTGCATCAATTGAGATGATTATACACTTTCACTCATTTTTTTGTCTGTAAGTATGGTGAATTAATTATTCTATGAATGTAAAAGTAATTTTACATTCCTGGGATAAACTCTACTTGGTCATAATATTTTTATATATTGTAGTTATGATTTCTATATTGTTGTTATATGATAAATTTTGTATTTTTACTTCTATATTCATAAAATATGTTGGTCTATAGATTTTTTTCTTCTTGTAATATTGTAATCTGATTTTGATATCAAGTTAGTGGTGACCTCATACAATTTGTTGGGAAGTTATCCCTCCTCTTCAGTTTTTAGGAAGAGTTTGTGTAGAGTCAGTATTATCTTTCTTAAATGTTCCATGGAGTTTATGAATGAAGACATCTGAGCCTGGAGTTTTCTGTGTAGGAAGGATTTTAACTCTGAATTTAAGTCCTTTAGTATATATAAGGCTATTACGGATATCAATTTATTATTGAGTAACCTTTGGTAATTCCCAAGAAAGGAATTTTTCCAATTCATCTAAGTTGTTGAATTTATTGGCATACAATTATATATTGTATTCCTTTAATAATTTTACTATCTATAGGATCTGTAGTGATGTCTCCTCTCTTATTCTTGTATTGGTAATTTATATCATTTTTATTTTTCTGATTAGTCTTGCTTAAGGTTTATCAGTATTATTGGTTTTAAAAAACAGCTGTTGATTTTCTTATTTTTCTTTTTTCTATTTCATTGATTTTTTTTAACTTCATCTTATTTTCTGTTTATTTTGGATTTAATTTTCTGGTTCTTATTCTATTTTTTTAAGTTAGGAGCCTATGTCATAGAACTTTTATTTTTTAAAAATATAGTCCTTTAATTTATATAAAAACTATTTGTATTATAGTAATTGATTAGTATAAATTTTATACTATACTAATTTTATGCTAGGCTAATTTTATACTACTAATACAATTAGTATATTATAAATTTGTTAGTATAAATTTTCATTTAAGTACTGCATCCCATAAATATTGATTTGTTGTGTTTTTATTTTCATTCAGTTAAAAATATTTTCTAATTTTCTTTGTAATTTTGTATTTCATCCATAGGTTAATTAAAAATGTGTTGTTTAGTTTCTTAATATTTTGGGATTTTCCAGATAGCTTTCCATTATTGATTTTTTAATTTAATTTCATTGTGAGTTAAGAACATAATTTATATAATTTAAATTCTTTTACATTTATGGATTAAAAAAATTAATCCTGTATCTAGTGACCTTGATAACTTCACTTATTTGTTCTAATTGTTTGCATGGGTCCTGAGATTGGAAGCATGATTATGAACAGGCTTATCTTGTTCCCAACCATAGTAAGAGTGCAATATTTTATTGTTAACTATGATGATAGCTGTGGATATCTTATACATGCTGATTATCCTAATGCTGAAAGATTTTTAAAATTATAAATAGGTTTTAATTTTATCAAAGAATTTTTTTCTAAATCTCTTGAGATACTGTATTCTTTTTTCTGTTACTATGGTAAAATATATTGATTAAGATTTGAATACTAAATGACTCTTGCATTTTAAAATTGAACCTCACTCAGTTATGAGATGTTATCCTTTTGATATATCAGTATACACAATTTGCTGCTATTTTGTTTTGGACTTTGCATCTGTACTCATGATCAGTATTGGCCTATAATGTTTTCTGCTTGTAATATCCTTGTCAGTTTTTGGTGTCAGGGTTACGCTGGTCTCAAAATTAAAAACTGCAAATGTTTCCTCTTTATTTTTCTAGAAAATGAAGAGGGAGTAAATGCCAACGTAAAATCAGCATTTTTTTTTAAGGTGCAGGAAGAGTTATTTGTCTTTTTTTTTTTTTGTCTTTTTTTTTTTTTGAGCATATAAGACCACTCAGATTTACTATTTCTTTCTGTTTTTCCTTATGGATTAGTGCATGTTTAAAGATTGTTGTTGGTTTCTAGTACGGTAGCGATATACTTTAGAATACCTGAGGCAGTCTTTTGCTAAACCTACCTTCTGTGCTGAGATAAAGTGGAAAATATAGGTTGCTAGAAGTCTTCCAACTTCCAAGGAAACTATTGTACATATTTACACGACTATGTCCAGAGTAACAGGAGTTGAGCTCTTTTTGGCTGATAAAGACACCTCTCTGGAAATCACTTCCTTCAGACATCCAAAATGATTGGACCAAGAACTTTCTGGAAGCTGTTTAAATAGAGAATGAGCATTCTCCAGGATCTTGGGTGGGGCTAGCAAGGTCAGGTTCAGAAACAAGTGAGGGCCTTGCAAGCCAGGAGCCCCTGAGCTAAAGTCTCCTCTAACGGAGGGCTTTCTGACCCCAGGGCTGCGGTCTGACCCTCCCATGCAGGGAGCAGGGGCTATCCTGGGTCCCCAGGGTCACTGGATGAGCCACCTCTGGCTGGAGTAAGTAGATGTCAGGGCGTTAATGTTATCCACTTGCTGGTCCTGGATCACAACTGAGGAATCCGGGCCTGTTGGTGCTTCCAGCCGCCTCGACACCAGCCCTCTCCTTCGTCCTTTTCCCGTCTCCATCTTTTGCTTTCTCTCTGCATGTTTTCTCTCCCTCCTCAGTTCCACATTCTCTTTCCTCCTCTCTCCTCTACACCTTCTCCTCCCTCATGTTCACCCTTCTTTCTCCTCCAGCTTTTGGAAACATTCCTACCACTCCTGCCTCCCTGCTGCCATTCTTGTCAGAGAGTAGAACCCCAGAGATGGTTGCCAGGATACTAGACTGGGACAGAAGGGAAAACCAGGAGTTCTTTGAGCGGGAGTAAGAAGAAAACAAAGATTCCGATCAATAGCTGTCAAGCCACAGATCTTTCGGGCACAACCAGCCTTTCCTATCTGGGAATTTTATGGTTCAACCTAACAAATTGGCTGCTACCCCTCAGGGCCAGTCAGGACGAGAGGCAGAAACTGGGAGAAATGGGTGTGTAATCTGACACTATGTAGTCAGGTAGCAAATCAGTGTATTCACCAAAAAAACCCTTGCTCCCCAACGGTACAACTTACTCAAACTTTATACTCCATAGCCGGTCACCTGCCCCTGTGGCTAAATTAACAAAGGCATGACTCAAGATCTCCTAATTCTTTCACCAACCCCTTAATTAACAAGGCCTATGGGTAGTTTCCTCATGACCAGGATCTAATCATGCTGATAGTTCCTTAAGGGGGATGGGAAGTCACCACAAGCAAAGAAGCTAGATAAACCATGTAGAATCAAGCATGTGAGATATAAGAAACCCCCATTACCAGAGCCTTGGGATCTGTAGCAGGAAGGAAGAACCAACAGCTCTTTGGTCCTCTAAGGGGACATGGCTCTTTCCTTGGGACACAGAAGTGTCGTGTCACTGCCTCTCTCATGCTGTGCACCAAGAAATCAGGAAAGAGGAAAGAATGGGAATTTGAATTTAAACCTAAAATTGAAGAGAGAGAGAAGAAAGAAAAGAAAAAAGGCAAATGTCCTTCCAGAACCAGAAGCTTCACTTCAAATGGAAGTTCCAAGCCTGTGATAAGGATGTCACAGTTTAAACCTTCAGAGTATCTGATACTCATGCCTCTGCGTCTGTGGTGCCCTGGGACAAACAAGAAACTGGGGATCTTTGTAAAATAAAATTCATTGGTAGTAAATTTCCCTGCAGGCCTTTGCCAAAAGGCATACGATGACTCAGGCCTGCAATTATGGAGAAGACCACTAGGGGAGGCAGTGATTCGTGAAAATTTGGGGCAATTGATGCAGTGTGTGCAACTGAGATCAAATCGTGTGTGTGTGTGTGTGTGTGTGTTTCTCTTAGGAAGGTTCAACTTTTTAGCAAAACAATAACAAATATTATTCAACTACTCTAAAAATGTAAGGTCTTGACATAAGACAGAAAAAATAGAGAAAATTACAAATCCAATTTGCGTATCCTTTTGTATTAAACTCCAGCTGGCTTCTAATGTCACATACGGAAGAAACAGTGGCTGTCTGGGCCCCCTGGGCCCTGCGCTCAACTTCTTGTTTCTCTGTGTGAGGATTTCAAATTGGTTGCTTTAAAAGCCTTTAACTGTTCATTTGCTCTTATCAGATAGAACAAGGTAATTGCCCTTTTCAAACTATTTCAGTGTGAAAGCTTTCTATGCTAACTACCCCTCCTGTTCATTTTCCCTCTATTCAAACACAAGAACTTTTTCGTCCGCCTAAGGGCAGGCAAAGTCAATTCTCATATGCTCCAAGAAAGTTTTCTTAAAACCTGGAATTGCATACTTGATTTCCTCACACCAATTTTGCATGACTCTTTTCCTTCCTTTTTTTTTTGGTAGAGACCAAGTCTATGACATGCTGCACAGGCTGGTCTCGAACTCCTGTGTTCAAACAATCCTTTTTTTTTTTTTTTTTAAGTTGGGGTCTTACTCTGTCATCTAGGCTGGAGGGCAATGGCATGATCACAGCCCATTGCAGCCTTGACTTCTGGGCTCAAGCAATCCTTTCGCCTCAGCCTCCTTCAGCTAATTTTTAAAATTTTGTGTAGAGATGAGATCTTGCTGTGTTGCCCAGACTGG
>CAUYQG010088407.1:0-24870 GCA_963574415.1 Tarsius wallacei | reverse complement strand
CCACTTGTGTGACTCTAACACCTGTCTATTAGCTGGTGAATCCCAAATGTATATATTCAACCTGGATACTGTACTAGTTAGTGCAACACTAATTTCTGTGTCAAGTAAACCACCAAATCTCAGGTCTTAGTGACTGCATGCAACAAAAGTTTATGATTTACCCCCCAAGTAAGCATTCTTAGTTGGCAGGTAGACTTGGACCTGGTTTTTTGAAGACCTGGTCTCTTCATCTGGTGACTCTGTCTTCATCTTTTAGAAGACATTTAAGGAAAGGAAAGAGCTTGGCATCACGCTTGTGAGGTTTTCACAGGCTATGCCTGGAAGTGATGCACTTGTGCTCACTTTCTGCAGGTTAGAACTCAGGCACAAACTCACTAACTGCAAGGAGGCCAGGAAATATAGTTTAGCTAAATCCCATGAAAGAATAGAAAGTCTAATAAACATTTCAGTCTTAGCATCCCCAAATACAGAACTCCTAATACTTCTCTTCAAAAAACACACTCTTTGTAGCATCTTCTCCTTCACATTAAATTACAACTCAATTCTTCCATTTGCTCAAGCCAAACATGGTACCATCTCCAGTTCTTATCTTTCTCCCACATCCCACATATATAGTTCATTATAAAAGCTGATACTTTGTGGTTTGTTTGTTTGCTTGCTTTTACGACTATATCCAGACTAGAATACTGTCTGGCACATGGTAGGTGCTCAAGGTATATTTTTAAATGAATACATCAGTAGTTCCCTTTAAAGATTCAGGACAGATGTCTGTTTCCATTCCAATCAGTCAGTCACTTTGTGGTCCATCAGCAGAATGACAGTGTGAGAACTTTTTTGTAGATGCAGGGTCTACAGAGACCCTGTCACCGTGTATCATGGCAAAAGAAAAGAAGACAACTTCTGTGGGCAAACACAACAGATATAGTTGGATTGATTGGTTATTTATTGCCAACATAACATTTATTGGGCCACAGTTTGGGCAACAGCAGCATCACTACTTCCTCCTATCCGAACTCACTCATGTGCGAGAGACAGTCAAATCCACAGACTTTGCTACACGTATGTTTCCCTGCTCCTGTTAGTTTATTTTCAAAGTAATGCTGAAAGTATTCATTTGATACATTGCACTTGACCTTGAGTGGGGAAGACACACAAAGTGTAAAAGTAGAAAGTATCTGGACTCATTTTATTTAGAATCCGGTGTTCATCTAAGCATTGGCACTCCATTTTTCCAAAAACTTCTTTAACTCCCAACTACCACATTTGATGTGTTTTCAGAAGAAGAGATAAAGCTCTAGGTCACTTAGATTTTGAAATATCTGTCTGCAGACATTGATCATATATAACACAAAAATCAATTTCAACAATTAGAATTTAGTGAGAGTTTGGTGAATTGTTTTTAGTTATTGGCTTTTAAAAAAAGACACATTTTATGGTATTTACAAGTACAGTATTGCCAAAATTTTACAGAAACTACTTAGGACAAAAAAAAATCTTATCTGCTAGTACTGTGGATTAATGTTTTGTAACATTAAGAAAATTAAAAATACATAATTGTCATGAATAATGATGATGCATAATATATATGAAGGTCATTGCATGGTCAAAGAAAGATCTTAAAATAGCTAGCATCTTGATTATCCCTGATTCCTCTTTTGTCTCCCTTTACGTGGATTCATTAATACACCTCTACCATATCATTAGTCTCACATTGAGAGGCTCTTACAAGTCAGTACTCTAATTTTAAATAAAGACCAATTAATCTCTTTGGCTCTTCATCCAAAGAGTAACTATTGGGAAGAACAAGTACACTGAATTTTCATTGTCCCATCTTCTATGGAGCCTGACCATCCCACCTTCCAGGACTGCCCTACTTCCTTTCTGCCACAGGGCCATAATTTCACAGATTTTACTTTTTGATAAGAAATGACCACCTTGCCTCTGTGTGAATTCAAAGATTGGATCCTCAACACCAGGCTGGAAAGACATGGGAGGGGTGGGGGGAAGAGGCGAGACAGGGGATGGTCCTGGGGAATTTGAAAGCAGAACACTCCACTTTGGAGTATAAAAAATGGCCCTTATTTTCAACCAGAGAAATGCAGAATTCATATCAACTCTTTTTAGGATGAAGTGGAATAAAACACAAGAAAAAAATTGGTAATGGCATTATTGTACATGGATTTGACTGGATGCACTCTTAATCTCTTTGTCTCCCTCCCTCTTAAACTTTAAATAAAATTGTGTGTAGAAAATTGCTCACATTCCCCTTTATCCTCTCTCGATGTTCAGCCATCTTAAGGACTGGTCAGGTGGACATTCAGTTTGCCCATGAGCACTATTCTCAGGGTAAAAAGAGTTCCTAAGTGTTTTCTGTGCATTAGCATGTTCAGTACATTGTGGTCGCAGTTATGGAAAATACCCAGGTAGAAAGTTTCCATCTCTGTCTGCAAGGTGCTTACATTTTACTTTGGGGGAATCCACCAGTAAAATAAGAATGTTAGCGTGTTAGTGGCTGGCCCATCCCGTCTCGCCCCTTACAGGACTTGTTTTTACTCAGGGTGCATCTTGCCCACCAAAGTGACTGACAACTTTCTACCTACCAGGACAGAGGAGGAGGGTCAGGAGAAGAGAGATGGAGAAAGAGGAACTGGGTCCCAAAGCCTATGGAATGCAAGAGGGATGCTGTGGAGAGGCTGGGGAAATAGACCTCCTGTGTGCCAGGCTGGGCCAGGCCAGTGGTGCTCAGAGCAAACCCCTGTGGTGTTGATCTAGGGATATGGCCTGCAGAAGAAAGAGGGTGGAGGTCTCAGTGTGGGTCACAGATAAGGATAAAGAAGCCTCCTGAAACAACTGCATGCTTGTGCAAGAGGTTTGTGTGCAGAGTGGAACACTTCTAAGTCTGCTTTTTCACTCTATTTTTATTTGTAATAATTCCCATTCTTTATATAATATTTATAATTATTTATAATACTGTGAATTATATAACATGGTTACCCAAGCTGTGGGAACCAAAATCCACAGAGTCCATAGGGATAAATTGGGACTATTCAGACATCTACATTGAAGTACAATTCTATCTGGAATCATGCAGGTCACCTACAAAACCAAGGCTGCCCCTTTGCCACGTTCATGCTTCTGTCTATTCTCTCCCTTAGGCCCACAAGGTTTCTTCCTGCAGCCTTCACCTAAATGCAATCTATTTTTATAGAAGGATCTGAAAGTCACTCACACTTAAAAGCTAGTGGCTAACAATAGGTAAAAGTCTTCTCTTCCTGGGGTTATCTTCATGTTAAGGGAGATCAGAACCTTAAGTTTAAAGAATTAAGCTTTAGATGTCCCAGCAGGTATGTGTATATGAGGGGGAGAGGATGGATTTATTTTTAGGGAGGGAGACATTCCACTGCCACTGAAATTACAACATAAAAACTCTTGCCTGGTGACAGGTAAGGTGAGGACAAGAAAAGCACATGAATTTTAGCCCTTTTGCACATGATATTAACAAAAAATGTAAAGCCTTTTATCACATTTTATATATATTATATACATATTACATATATGTATGTATTTCATAACACATTGAGCTATTATAGTTTTAAAATTATGCCCCACTTACATGTTTAGAGATACATACTATTAAGCCCAAATATGCTGTAGAACTTAGCTAAAAATAACCATTTTATATGGACAGAGAGAGTACAGTTTTCTTACTAGAAAAAAAATCTAGTCTAGATTTTGGATATGTCTGAGTAGTTTAAATATTAAAAGGGTACAAGTAGTCCAATTTCACACAGAAATACCCTAAATTGTACCCTTGAGACCCTAAAAATGAATGTGCTTTCTGCAAGCCTCACTTGACTTCGAGAAGGGACTTTTAGTAGTAGTGAAAAAAACAGGAATTCTGGAATCAGTCTTAGATTTGAATCCCAACTTAAAAAGAATGATCAGAAATATCATGTAGTCAGTGATTAGTATCCATCAGGCTTTGAGTAAAGCACTTAGAGACATTGTCTTTTTTTAATCCTCACAACCCACTTCTGTAAAGAAGCTATCAACATCTTCATTTTGCAGATGAAGTTGTGGTTTTAAGACTTTAGACATGTAATTCACTCAAGTTACTAAGTCATGGTTAAAAGGCATTTATTGCTGCTTCCCTGCATGGTTCTGGACAGTGCTGGGTGCCATAAGCACAAAGAGAAATAAGGTGTAGCTTGTACTCTTGAACACCTTACAGTCTCAATGAAGCACTTGGGTGTATACTTCCATGACCACGGTAGACTCTGATAAGTGTCATGAGAGGACAATGAACAAAGTTCTCCAGGAGTGGAGAGGAAAGATTTGGAGTTAGGTTTAGGGAGGGCTTCCTGGAGAAGGTGCTACTCAAAATGAGCTTTGAAAGACAGGTAGGAATTATTAGGACAAGGATGGCCAACAAGTAAGGTGGAGATCATACACACACATCTCTCTAAAGCCTTCAACCATATGACACTACCAGTCATTCTGCTACTCAAAGGTGAGTAGCAGAGCAGAATGTGAGACTGGAGAGGGTACAGAGGCCGGATCATGAAAGAATTTATCAAAAACATATGAAGCACCACAGGATTTAAGGAGGGGCTGACAGAAATGCACTGGTTTTTATTTAACTTTGTTAAGCACAGTTTTGTCACCAGTGAAATGGAGAAAAGGATTTAATGATGATTAAATGAGCAACAGGTGGCCATGGGTGGTACCTGTCTGGAGCAATTGATCAGTGACTGGCAGATAAGTACCAGGTACTTCTAAACACTGTGCAAGTATCAGCTCATCCAACATTCACTGCAGTCTTAGGAAGTGGGTACTCTTAGTCATCCATTTTTTAACAGATGCAGACAACTTATCTAGGGCCAGACAGCCAGCAGAGGTGGAGAGAGGTTTTAAGCATTACTGATCCTACCCTTTCCTAACTTTGATGGTGGCTGTAAAGGGTCTATCACTGCTCCGCCAAGCAGGTGCTCAGAGACTCCAGTTTTCCTCAGGACTTTATGGATAAGCCAGAAGTTATGACATCTGCCATGATGTGAGGAAGGAACCAACCAACTCCAATGCATGGGAAAATGTCATAAACACATTTGAGTAAGTATAGGCTGTATCTATTTTTTTTCCATGAGAAACATGTCTGCAAATGAAATTAGTGTGTCTGTAAAAGTAGAAAGGAAGCTTCCAGTTTTATTTTACCTGCATTGTACCTATGACTATGTAACCGTGCACAGCCCTGTATACAGAAGGTCTGAATTCCCCATTCCCTGAATGTAGCCACAATGCAAAGCACTGGCTACAACAGGTTCTAGGTACTGGCAAGACCCAGTGCAAGAGGATCACCACCAAAGTGGAAGCTCAGAACACAGGTCTGGCTTGCATTAAGGAAGCCATCACACCTACTCGGTGATGTGTCCAAAAAACACAGTGGGCTTCCCATCAATTCTCCACTATGTTGCTGAAAAACTCCACCCACCAGAATATGCCAGGTGTTGCCTTCAGGTTTTTGTGTGAGGAGTTTATTGGTGAAATTTAATAAATTTATTTGTTCAGCAAATATTTAATAAAACCTAATTATATGTGAGACACCGTGATAAGTGCTAGAAATAGAGAAATGTAATAGTCCTTACCATCAAAAAACTCACACTAGGGTAAATATTCGGTCGAAGTACATGAAATTGCCCTGTTTGCAGGCAAAAACGTCGAATGTTGATAATCTCATGTGGTTCAACCTAATAAAACAACAATAAATGCAAAATATAGTGTATATTTATAGAAAATTTTGGAAGCAGAGTGAGGCACATGAACTTCCCTGAGAGGACAGGCAAGGTTCTGCCAGGGACTGTGTTTTGCAAGATGAGTGTTTCCTGTATCCTCCGGCCTTCGAACTGACCTTAGACCTTGTCATTACACGTAGCTGCAGTCAGCAACCAACTGAAATCTCAGCCCACGCATCTAACTGACCACTACCTCTTTCCTTCCAGTTCATTTCTGGGGAGTTCCAACTCCAACCCTCCTGGAATCTCCCATCCACTGATTCTATTGCCTCTCACTGTCCCTCACCCTCCCTCCCCTCCTTTCTGGTTTATATTGCATGTCAACCAGTTTACACATCCTGCATGCACATTGCTGTATTCTTCTCACTTGAAAACACCGCATCCTGATTAAATCCAATTTTCCACCCAGTTTAGGTCTGCATCATCTATGAGCTGAATATGGCTGGAGTGAAAATACAGCCACATCAATAGTCTCATGTTGCCTTCATGACAACACTCATAATGCTTCCAGACAATCACACACACACTTCCCTTGTGCATTCCTTCTCTATGTTTCTAGACAGATGTCACACAACTTCTCTCCTTCACTCAAATCCACAGGGCCTTCCCACATTCTGACTCTCAGCCAGTAATCTCATGAAAAGAAGCAAAAGAGAACCATCTCTTCCACCATATCAACTCCCCTACCACATGCCGCCTGAATATACATGAACACCGCACAGCTGGGACCACAGATTACCCAGCCCTGCACACATCTCCAGCCAGTTCCTCTGTTTGTGCCCTAGATCCTATCTCTTCTTCAATATTATCAATTTCCTCTTTTGGTTTTTCCCCCACAAGCTATTATTTTTCCCCTTAATCAAACAGACACATACACTCTTATCTTAACTTTCTATTTACTCAAAGGATCAGAGGTCACTATATAAAGCAGACACCTGCGCCCCCATGTTCACCACAGCACGACTCACAATCGCAACCTAAGTCAACCTAAATGCCCATCAACCAATCAATGGATAATGAAAATGTGGTCTATATGCACTCTGGAATATGCACTGGCTATCAAAAAGAATGAAATCATGTATTTTGCAGCAACACGGATGGAATTGGAGAACATCGTCCTAAGCGAACTAACTCAGGAACAGAAAACCAGACACTGCCTGTTCTCACTTACAAGTGGGACCTAAACTAGGGACCTGCAAAGGCATAGAGAATGGTATCATGAGTATTGGAGACTCACAAGAGGGGGAAGAGAGGAGAGACAATAATATCACCTATTGGGTACAAAGTGTACAGGTGGGGGTAGTAGGTACATTTAAGACCCAGAATTCTTTTCCACTAAACAAATGTAACCAGATACTATCGGTACCCCCTAAGACTATAGAAATAAAGAAAAAAATGAAAAAAAGAGTCCTGTGTTTCTTTGATGTTCCACTTTGCATTAAAGTTGCTTGAAAGAATCATCTGCACTCAGTTTCCCTGTCCGTCCTCATCTCATATTCTCTCTTACATGGCTTCAGGCCTTCTCCTCACTGTTTCTCATAAACTGCTCACATAAAGGCAACATGACCTCATGTTGTGTCGAGATGCCTTTTCACAGTATTCAAATTGCATGTTCCTAAAAACCCCTTTGCACTCCTCTCTTCTGTTTTTTTTTTAAAGCATCTATTGCCTTGTAACACAAAATGTGTGTGGTGTGTAATTTACTCATTTATTTTACAAAGCATTTGTCTCTTCCACTAGAATTTAAGCTCAGTGAGAGCAGAGATGTTTGCTTTGTTCACTGATATATCCCAAGTGCTTTGAAAAGTATGGGTTATAGTCGAAATTCAATAAATGCCCGTGGAGTAAAAGATTACTTCCCAAAATATCTTGAGGTGTTTAAGCTTTTCGCATATCTTGAGGAAGATAAGCATATTTTAAGAGTCAAAATAATGTTCGAAGTGACTAAAACAGACTACATCACCCACGTATCGTGTTACCTAGTATTATCTAGATGGCACTGCATCTCTTTATCATGATCTCTTTATTCCTAAGGGAAAAAGAGATTCCTTCAATACATATTATTCCAATTTTGCAATAATTGAGTAAGTCCCACTTCTGAGCTTCTTCTGCTTCTATTTTTAAACCTATCTATAAATATCTCTGTAAATAATGTAGGGCACGATCAATGTTTGATCAACAGATTTAAAAAGTCAGTATGGTTCGTGACTTGCCTAAAGTCACACAATGTAGGTGGTAGTTTGTTCTAGAATTATATAGGACACCTGGGTCATGGAAAGTTGCTAGAAGTTATAGCAGCAGACACTAACATACATCATGAACCTTAAAACACAATGAAAAATGATTACATATGTCCATTAAGCCTCCGTTTAGAAGATGAGGTGAGGTTCCATTGTGAAAGTATGCTTTACCTTTTATGGACTGTTACGACATTTGGAATTCTACATAACTGTTTGGACCCACTGTTAACAATCTTCTCAGACTGGTTTATGCAGGAAGTTTACGGAAACAGGCTGAGAGCGTAGCCTTTCCATGGATGAATCCTCCACAGTGGTCTAGGGGGTATGTAACAAGATTTTGGCTCCCTGAACACTTGATATATGAGTGGGACCTCAAAAAACAGGAATTTGCTTAGAAAAAAATTGTGTATTTATTCTCACATGCTTAAACTTCAGTGACCTTCAAAGTACCCTCCATTGGATGCAATACCTATCAAGATGCTTTTCCCACCGCTCAAAACAGTTTCTGAACTCGTCGATATTGATACCTTTTAGTGCTTCTGCTGTTTTTTGTTTCACCTTTTCCACATCAGCAAAAACGTTTCCCTTTTAGGGCTTTTTTCATTGGGGAAACAAAAAAAGTTGCTTGCGGTGAGATTTGGTGAGTAGAGAGGGTGGGGCACAGGGGTCATGTCCTTTCGGGTAAAAAACTGCTGAACACTCAGCACGGTGTGGGCAGACACACTCATAAATCACCCATCACGAATAGGCAAATGTTTTGAAAGAACACTGCAAAAATTCCCTGAAGCCAACGCAGCCTCTCACAACAATGCTAGCAGGGACACTGATGCCAATAGATCCCTAGAACACTGACCTAGTGGGGGAACGTGCTCTTCAAGGTGCCCCACCCTCCAAAAAATAATTCCAGTTTTTTGGGGGTGCCCCCTTATGCGTCCCTTTTCCTGTCTCTTCATTTATTTGAGGAATTTTAAACCTCCGCTAAAGTTTGGTTTTTTTTTTTAATGAAATAGTATCAATAAATTTATAATGGGAAAAAAAAAGCTAGCTCAAGCTCCATTCTTTTCTAGCTTGGATGTCTTGCCCCATATCCCAGGACAAGTACTTTCAACCTTTTTAAGCATTTATGTACAAGTTCTGTATGTTTTTACTTGTTGCCTTATGGATTTTCGACATGGTTACACTTCACTACTTATTCCCCAGCCTGCTCATGTCTTCCCTTTCCATCTCATATTGTGACTATGGACCCAGTGTCCACTGTTGAATACACGATGATCGCATGTCCTTACTCACAAGTCTTTTTACATGACTATTTGGGTTTAAGAGCCTCCCATTTTTTTCCAATGTCTATTGCTAATTTTTTCCCAAGTGTTCCAACAGATCTGCCAAATGCCCAGGACTTTATTTTCTCCTAATGCACAGAAACCATAGAGTAAGCCCCCTACGTATGAACCATCAAGATGCGAACTGTCAAAGACGTGAATGCATGTTAGTTAGCTCATGGAAGTTAGTTCATGTGTCTGGCGTACATTGTCATGTGCATGCATCCTCTATAACTGGTTGTGCTTTTGTGTATTTTCCTGTACAGCATTGTATCTTTTTATGTATTATTTGTGTGAAAAGTATTATAAACCTATTACAGCATAGTACTAGATAGCCGATTGTGCTAGTTGGGTACCTAGGCTACAATTGCTGGACTTCGAAAAAATTGGACTTACGAACGTGCTTTCAGAATGAAACTTGTTTGTATGTAGGGGACTTACTGTATCAAACGATCTTTCCTTTGTTCTCCCCATGGAGGTTTCTCTCCTACAGTCACACTTTCCAGCACCCATTAACATTGTCTTCTCCTGAAGGCCACCCACCTATGTCCAAAAGCCCAGTTCCTTGTATCTCATGCCTTACTCATTCCCAGTAAAATTCATTTGGCCAAATCATAGTCTCCAGCAGCTTCTGAAGATAGGTTGCTTGTCAGCCTGGGGAACATAGCAAGATCTCGCCTCTACAAAAAATTTAAAAAGAAGCCAGATGCAAGTGGTACACACGTGTAGTCCCAGCTACTTGGAGGACTGAGGCAAAAGAATCACTTGAGTTCAGGAGTTTGAGACCAGAAGATACATAGTGAGAATCTGTATCTACAAAAAAAAAAAAAAAAGAAAGAAAGAAAGAAAGAAAAAATTAGCTGAGTGTGGTGGTATGCACCAGTAATCCTGGCTATTTGAGAGGCTGAGGTGTGAGGATCACCTGAGCCCATGAGGTCGAGGCTGCAGTGAGCCATGATCATGCCACTGAACCCCAGCTTGGGTGACAGAGTGAGACCCTGACTCAGAAAAAAAAAAAAGACAGGTTGTTTGAAAGGTAATTTTGTGTATGTGCATCCTTTCATGTCTCAACGTGTCTTTATTCTGCTCTTATGCTTGATAGATAAGTTATGTAGAATTTTATATTAAAATTCATATTCCCCTCAGAAGTTTAGAATATATCTCCACTGTTTTCTATGATCGAATGTTGATACGAGATTTGACTGCTATTTCCTGTGGGTGGCCCACTTTTCTTAACACTTGTAAGATTTACTCTTTATCCCTGATATTCTAATATTTTACACTGATTAGTGAGATTATGTGTTTTCTTTGCTATTTTATTTTACCTTTTTTTTAGTCTAAGTCTCACTCTGTTGCCCAGACTGGAGTCCACGGGCACAATCGTGGCTCATCACTGCCTCGGTCTCCTGGGTTCAGGCAATCCTCCCATCTCAGCCTCCCAAGTAGTTGTGACTACAGACACATGCTCCCCCTTGGCTAATTTTTTTTGTAGAGAAAAGGTCCCGCTATGTTGCTTTGACTGGTATTGAACTCCTGGGCTCAAGCAATCCTCCTGCCCTGGCCTCCCAAATTGCTGTAATTACAGGCACAAGCCACAGAGCTTGGCCCTCTTTGTTAATTAGATTGAGAGTTTGATGATCCCTTTTAATTTAGAACTTTACATCCTTTGCCGTTTTATGCATCATTTATTGAGTGTTAAACTTTTCAAATAGATCATCTAAGATTCTGATTTTTTTTAATGTCTTCACCTTTTTGTTTTACTTTCTAGGAGGTTCATTGACTTCTTTCAAACTCATGATTTTTTTTTTTTAAGTTAGAGTCTCACTTCCTCCATTGCCCAGGTTGGAATGCAGTGGCACGCTCACGGTCACCCCAGTGTCGACCTGCTGGGCTCCAGCGATCCTTCTGCCTCAGCCTTCCAAGTAGCTGGAACTACAGGTGTGCGCTACCACACCTAGATAATTTTTGATTTATTGTAAAGACGAAGTCTCACCAAGTTGCCTGGGCTGGTCTCGAACCCGTTGGCTCGGGCAATCCACTTGCCTCGGCCTCCCAAGGTGCTGAGACTACAGGCTGAGCCACGGAGCCTGGCCTCGGTTTTTTTTAAACGTTTCAAACTTATTTTACATTCCCAGCAGCACTTTATCGTTTTCTGATGTTCCTGTTTTTACAGTATCCTGTTATTTCATATCATGTGTGATATCTTCTAAAATGTATATTTATTTTGAAATGTTTCTTGCACTCCTGTGTTACATTTCCTTCAATAATTCTTTTCTTTTAAAATTTATAATGTTCTGTTCTTCACATCAGGGATGTTCTTCTGCTGTTCTTTTACTGTCTGGTGATACTTAGCTGCCTGCTCACAATTAGGAGTCTTTGTGACATCATTTTCGCTGGGGCTGTTCATCTTCTTCTGAGAAGAAGACTGGATGCAGCTCTCTGAGGGCCACAGCGTGGGGAAGGGGCGGGATCCCAGAGATCAGCATGCAGCATTATATTCCATGCCTGTTTCAGGGTTACATCTCACACCCTTCTCTTTTTTTGACCTGTGAATTCATGTTCTGTGTCTCTCAATCAATTTCTCTATAGAATCAACTTCCGGTCTGCAGAAAAGTTAAGAAAAAGAAGTCATCTGTCTGTACCGGATGGAAGAAGGAGTTCCTTGAACTGCTACAAAAACAGGGGTCTATCCTGCCATGTTTATGCTGACATTTCTCACTCGGTCCACATGTTGTACACCAGCAACATTTTCTGGGCTGTGTGAATATAAATTTTACTGTAATTCTTCCCGGTCAACACATACTTCCAAATCTCTATTTAATTGACTTACTTCCCTCCTCAATAAACAGGCTGCTTTTAATTAATTATAACTACTTTCTATTAGCACATTTTAAGCGAGTTTAGGTTATTTGAAGCTGCTAATAACCTAATGATGGGAATGGGTTTTTTATCTCTATTAAAGTGCAGTGTCTTGATGAACAGGCTTGTGGCCACAGCACATTTCTCTGGAAAGCTTTTCAAAAGATTTTGCCCAGTACCACAAATGTGCAAACAGTACTATGGGGTCTGAAGCCACAGGCAAGGAAAATGGGAGCACGTTGATCATTTCCTATCAAACACTGGACATGGCTTGGTGGAACCTAATAGTTGATGTAACTTACGGTATGCACACTTTTCTCAGGAATCTTTAATCTTAAAAAATTAAGTAGAAATAGAAAATTAAAGTTAATTAGAAAAAGTTCCCCAAATATTTAGGAATATCAACTCTTGCTGGGTTTTAAGTTTGTAATACATATGACAGATATTACACACGGAAAACATCACAGCACAAGACTATATGAATCTTTTTCAAACAACTTTCTCAAAATTTTGTTTGTATAGAGACAAAAACTGTGACTTGGATTGTCATATTTAGAATAATATTATTCAATTTTTAAAGATTCTAATAGAAACATCTCTTGAAATAGTCACTGAATTAGTAACAGAATCTGAAAGTACATTTGCAAATCCAAGAATGTGTTAAGACCAGAACAGAAATGCTACTAATCTCCCCTATGTATATATGGAGTGGAATTCAATCTTCTTTTCTGTCATTAAGAGCCCTAACTGCAATCAATGGGCCATATACTCTCTAATCTGTGCCTGGAGCTGAAAGAAATGTCAATAGAAACTGTGTTGGAAGATCAAGGGCAAATGAGTTTATCAATGTGCTTACCGTTCCTGGGAATAACACTCTCATCAAAAGTATACTCTAAGCCAACATGCTTTATCAATTACCCAATATCTTTGATTTGTCTGTATGCCTAATATCTTCATGCATTAGACTTGGAAAGGTTGGCTTTCCTTTCTCCAAATGGATTTGTATAGCACCGAGAAAGCACTGAACCTATCAGTTAGTGGCAGAGGAAATTTTTTTATTTGTCTGCACCAAGCACTTGATCTCTGTCTCCACACTCAGAAGGGTATCAGAGCTGGGCATTTAACAGTTAAGATTTGGCATCAAAATAAACACGTCAAAGAGGAGGAAACTCCTCTTAATTCAAGCATGTTGCATTTACATTGGAACTTTTATGGAATGGTCTCAGAGTTTATCATGTAAAGTATGAAGAAACATGTAATTCAACTTGTTCCACATTGATTTTATTTTTATCATTATAGTGGACACAAATCTATGAAAATAGATTTCCTGGAACCAGTAATTCTAATTTCCTCCTGTGTTCTCTGGTAGGTTAAAATGTTGGTGTACATGCTCTTTGAAGGTCCACAGGTCATGGAATAGTCTTTGAATACTTTTTCCCATTAAATGCTCAGTGATTCTCCATAATATCGATTATCTAACTTTAAGCAGTATAGAAATGTAAGGATAACAAAACTGTCAAGGCTAGTACCCCATTAACTGCTAGTAAATCTATGACCTAGAGTTTTCTTTCATAAGTGTAACTTGTGTTAAAATAACTGACTCTTTTCTTCCTTATCTCTTTCCTTGGGAGAAAACATCGAAGGTGAAAGCACTAAAAATGTCCATTCTTTAATATTTGCTCCAGTAAAAGTTTTTCTGTAACTCACTTGGATTAAGAATTGTTTGTAAGTTGAGTAAACAAATAAACACGATAACCCATTTGACTGTAAAATCGGGAGACCCTTGAATGGCCACTTTGATGTTACAATGTGTGTGGCAATTAAAGTCAACTCAAGTGCGGACTAAGTCTTGATCATTCCCAAACAAGGAAGCGTACTAAGGTCAACCCAGAGTGATCTGGACCCTCCTGAGGGAGCTCCAGAAAAATACAGGTCAAAAAGTATTCCCTGGAATAGGAGCGATTGCCCCAGTTCTTCACCATTTTAATCCCAAAGACTGGGATTCATACCATAAAGAACAGATGCCAGACCTCAAGTCAGACCCTAGAGTTACACTGCATCATTTAATGCTCATACTTCACAGGAAGTAATTGAGATGGTAGTCATGAAGTCACTTAGGTGGATGCAGTGGCTCACGCCTATAATCCCAGTCCTTTGTGGAACTGAGGCAGGAGGATAGCTTGTGGGAGGCCAAGAGTTCAAGACCAGTTTGATCAACAGAATGAGTCTCCTTCTCTAAAAGAAGAAGGAGAAGGAGAAGGAAGAGGATGGGGAGGGCAAGGGGGAGGGGGAGGAAGAGAAGGAAGGAGGGAAAGAAAGAAAGGAAGGGAATTTCTCTAAGGTCAAATCTAGTTAAAGGATGAGCTGGAATTGGATTCAGTGTCTCAGTCCAAAACGTTATGTTATCTATTATCTGATTACTGAAATGACCGAACTATATCACAACAAAGCAAATCAGCTGACTTCTTCCCTTTACTTTTTAAGTATTTATCTTGGTGTTTTCAGCTTCACAAATCATCAATATTAATGACTTTTTTTTTTTGGTTTGGATGAGTAGCATTGCTAGAAGTATACAATTTAAATTACATGAAAGGTAGAAAGAATCAATTAAAAAGTGAGCTACTTTTGCTAGAATTAGGAATTTAAGAGTCTAAGTGACCATTCACTTATCATTTTTGAAGAAAAAATGGAATTGTAATAGTCTGTGCATTATTTTCTTAACTTTTACCTCATTAAAGATTCTTTCAAAAACCTGCCATTTTTCTGTAAAGGAAAGACGAATGGTACATAGTGAACATCCTACTAGATTTCAAATCAGGCCTTAAAACTCTCTGGCGAATCTTTTTAGATTATGTAATATCAATTATCTAACTTTAAACAGTATGGAAATGTAAGGATAACAAAACTATCAAGGCTAGTACCTCATTAACTGCTAGTAAATCTAGTATCTAGAGTCTTCTTTCATAATTGTAACTCATGTTAAAAGCACCTTATTCTGTTAATCTTCTCATTTCTTGGGAAGTTTTCTAGGTAAGGTTAATTTTAAAACCACTTTTCTCTATTGGAAGGGTAGGAAGCATTTTCATTTAAGTAGATGTTGCCGCTATTAAAAGACTGAGATAAGATGAGCAATTTGCCATCATAAATCAGGAAGCCTTAAAAATCTTCATATTCTGACCTAGCAATTATATTTCTGAGAATTTAGCATAAAAAAATAAAGATACCTGAAAAGGGTTACTCACAAGGTCTTCACTGTATTTTGACAGTAGAAATAGTGAAGACATTAGGAAATGGTTAAATTGGTTAAATAAATTATGGGAAAGTCACTCATTGAAGTATTAACAAGGCATTAAAATAATGTTTTTGAGAAATTATTTAATGATATGAGGAAATGTTCATAATAAAGTGTTAGGTGAAAACAATAGGATGCAAAACCATTTACAACTTGATTCCAATTTTATAGATCTCTCTGTCCTTGCATTTCAATAAAAATATATGTACAGAAAAATATTAATAGTGAAGGGAGGGCATATAGTAATTTAAATTTTTTCATACTTTCCTAAATTTCTAGATGCTATATGTATTATTTTTATACTTATTAAACCAATATGTAAATGTTTCTTAAGTACACTATTCTAACAGATTACAATAATATTTTTGTCATATAGCTAGATATCTCTGTTAGGAATGCATCATGCTTGAATTTTTATGTGCACTGATCATTTTAGAGTCATGTAATGTATGAGACAATGAGGAGAGACAGAAGTTTGTGGGATGATTGACAGCATGTCTTTTGCTTTAGATGAAGTTGATGATAGAAATTCACCTTGTATTCTTGTTTCTCCCTCAGTCTCAAGCTTCTTTTACTGTCAGATCTGGTGTTAGATCAAATAATTGTTAAGGTCAGATAATGTCTCATGAAGTTCACTTTGCAGGCTGAAAATAAAAGTATAAATTCTAGATATAAGGCCAGGCTCAGTGGCTCAGCCTGTAATCCCAGCACTTTGGCAGGCTGAGGTGAGTGGATTGCCCGCAGGTTCGAGAGCAGTCCGGGAAACTTGGCGAGACCCTCCTCTCTACAATACATCAAAAATTAGCTGGGCGTGGTAGCACGCACCTATAGTTCTGGCTACTTGTAAGGCTAAGGTGGAAGGATCGTCTGAGTCCAGCAGGTCGACGCTGGGGTGGCCATGTGTGTGCCACTGCACTCCAGCCTGGGCAACAGAGTGAGACTGCAACTCAAAAAAAAAAAATCTGGATATAATAAGAATGCATAATAAGAATTATATTATAATAAGAATTTTCTTGTTCTTTAATTATTCACTATTGCTTTAACCACCTGGAGATGGTTTGGGGTATGTATTACCTATAGCCTGAGAGATGATAAACCAAGGACAACCTTGCACTGACAAAATATATGAATACACTGCAATTATGCAACTTCCTTTAAATATTGAATGCAAGTTTAGTAACTGTCAAAATCAAAGATTGATTTCTTATCTACCACACCTTAGCTAAAACATCTCTTCCTTAAAAAGCTAAGATGGAATGCAGAAGGGGCTATGATCTACCTGACATACTGACATACTGATTCATTCCCCATGTATCCATCCACTCCTTCATTCTTTCCAATGAGTTTTGGCCCCAACTGTGCACTGGGCACTGTAGAGGCGACTAGGAGAAAGACCCTTGTCTTCTCGCCATGGCTACTTCACTGGAGTATAAAAACACACAACTGGCTGGTGCCTTGATAAATTTATAGGAGAAATATTTACAGAGGGCTGTGTACATCCAGGAAAAAAAGTTAATTATCAAGTAGCATCTGAACTGGGTTTTCAAGAGTGAAGAGGAGTTTGTTGAGCAGGAAAAAAGAGTCAGAGGTGTGTTGAGTGTGCAGAGTGTGTTGGCGGGGTGCGGGGTGGTGGATGAAAGCATGAGAGAATTATGAAGGATCAGGCATGACTTGCTAAGTATGAGTGATATCTTTACAAAGATCACTACATAATTGTTGGATGCTCAAATTATATTTTATCCACATAGTCTGGAATAGCTAAATCTAACCCTCTGTTGCAACTTTCTCCCTCCTACTTCCTTTTTCAGCAACCCATACAGTATAATAAAACATACTAGCATCAGCCTGCAATAAATCTGCTGTGTTTTACTTATAAGCACAGATTTGAATGTAAATGGAACCAAAACAAGATAAGAAAGAAATGGCAGAGAAATGCAGTTACAGTTACCCAGCAGTGTTCAATGTTTAAAACATTGCTCCGATTAATTTCAAGACCCAGTTATATAGACCAATGACAATTTTAGTAAATAATCCATGAGATGGTGTTCACATAATCTTAGAGCAGTAATGTGTAATCAGGACAATGTTGTCCCAAGTTTAGCAGATGAAAAACAGAGGCTTTTTACTGACTTGTCCAGGATGATACTGCCAGGGGCACAATGGCCAGTACTGGGATCAAAATACTTGGACTCAAAAAGCAGGTTCTTCCTCCTTTACCCTGGTGCACTCTTGAAAGGCAAGCCTTTCTGATATAAATATCAGGTCAATATGGCTTTCTTTGTATGGATTGGCTATTAAAAATTTTCCAAGGTCCTTGGTATGGGTTTTGAGAGGCAAGTCCCCTTAGATCTAGTGCCATGTGCTAATAAGAAAGGTGCTCATAAATTACTTCCTAAGGCGGCATCTGACTTTGCAGTAGGTAGCAAAGAACGAGGCTCAACGATTACAGCTATTCCTTCCTAACTCCAGCCTGTGGCTGCTGCCAGACTGTGGGTTCAGCCAAGCTATAAATACTCCAAAGGGCAGAGCTCGGGGCATCTTCTGAAATGCTCTTCCCATTTGATGACCATTCTGAGAACGATCATCGTGTTTGTTATCAAAAGCGATCCCCGTGTCGCTGAAAAACCCTGATGAACATGATGTAATGTCTATATTTAAGCTTTTCCTCATGCCCAAGGCTCCCCACCACCCATCCAGACCCACTTTTTTTCTTTCGTTTCTCTTACTTTCCTTTTGAAAACCTCGTCTCCTGCCCCTGTCCTCGCCACGACAACCCTGCGGTTTCTCCTACTTCACATGCTTAAGGCCCCTCTTTCTGACAAGATTATTTTTTCTTGCTCGCTAGCACCCAGAGGAAGGGGGTCCAACTGAAAGAGAGAGCTAGGTAACTGAGGTAAGTGATGGAAACCATCAATTAGATGATTCGTCAGGCAATTAGGATATCCAGATGGGTCAAGCTCATTATGATGACGTCACAGACTCTTGAATGGAACAGACACAGGCAACAACCCTGCCCGCCTGAGATGTGGACCAAACTATGCTGCCCATTATCCAAATAAATTCATGATGAACTTGTTTCTAGGCAAAAACTAAATAGGACTACACCTGAGATTTAGAGAAATAAAAAAGAAGTTAATGTGTTTCCTGAGTAGTATTTATTGAGTGTCATATAATTAAGACATGGATGAGTTTGGCTTACTTGTACTTTTGTCTTCAATACCACTTTCATTCTTAAAAATCTAATAATTAATAGCAGAAAAGCAAATTATTAGCAAAGAAAGCTCATTCTCCACTAAGGACTCTTTCTGTGACTAAGCCAAGAAAGTCTGCAGCCCAGTTCTGAGATATGAGACACCATCAATACTAAAATAGACACATCAAATTTTAATTTCCACTTAAATTGACTACTCCATGGGGCTAATTGACTACTCCATGGATCTAAGTTTGGCTAATAATTGTGAAATAAAAGAAAAGAAAAAAGCCTGTAATTATTTCAAAGGCAAATAATAAACTATAACCCCCTAGGTAGTTAAATTGGATAGACTATAACTCGGGTTGTTGGGGGAATTAAAAAGGCCAGAATTTAAATATTTTATGCTTTGTTGTGTATTTCACATTATTTGACCTGATGATTTAATAACGACTTAAAAGAGAAAGCTCTCCGTTGCATCGGAGGTCTGCACATGAGACACATTTCTCCTCGAGGAGCTGAGTTCCTGGTCAACTTAAGCTATAGTAATTCTTAAGAAAAAGAAGCTGCACGCCTTTGTGAAATGTTTCCCTCTTAAAAGTCATCTCAGAAATCTGTATTTATGGGACCACTGGAACACTCATTGTTCATGCATCAATACTGCAACATGGACCCGTGTGCCTGTAGTTCAACTCTACCTCCTTTTTAATTAACAAGTTAGAGAAACGAAAATGAGGGACCAAGGCCACCAGAAGTCCCAGCCCCGTCTCTTCCCCCTAGAGTCCTGTCTTCCAGAGTCAGTGACAGCTACAACTCCACAAAGGACAAACATCTTGGCTCACACATTTAGTAGCTTTAATTTTCTTTATGTCATTCATTTGGTTACATTTTTCTCTTTGGGCACAATTTCATACTTATGACAGCAAATTATAAAATAGACACAATAAGTACCAAAGCCTCCAAGACTTGAGAGTTTACTTCTTGCCCATCATTATTAATTTATTGACCTGCCATCATGTGCATCTGCTTACAGAGACTCTCAAAATCTAGATGTTGGTGCTCTAATAAACACTACATTTTGAGCTAAATGTACAGATTTAGAGGAATGGGAACAGCACAAGCAGACAGCAAGCTCTCGCCTCCCCTGGAAAGCAATTCCACAGCAATTCCAAGCGGGGGAAGCCCCTCTCTCTGAATCACAGCGTCCAGGACTTGCATGAGCCACAGATTCCGCTTGTGATGTACTGGAAATGATTTAGTTTGTCATTTAAGAGTTTGGGGAATCTGAAAATCATGTAAATTAGAATCTGAATCATGAGGTTCAGCACAAAATAGGATGTGCCTCATAATTAAAAAACATAATTACTGAAAGAGGTTATTAGCTGTCTTCCCTCCATGCCTTCAAAAGCAGGAGAGATCTTCTTTCTCCCCTCGGTGTGATTTTGGCATTCTCAGCTCATTCTTGCGGCTGGGTCAGCTAACCACCCCAGGGCTTTCCCAGACTCTTACTCATGGCTATTGGCTGTTATATTGTTGGAGAGTTCACTTTATTCTGTTATTTTCTGAACAGTGATTTTTCCGTCTCTTTCGTTTAAATCAAAGCAGATGTTAATTGAAGCGTGATTTTCTTATATACCTGCTTCTCACATTTACTGGGATATATGATGCTAAAAAATAGATGTTTGACTTTAAAGATTCCCAGAATCTATTTTAATGATAAGTATGACTATGAGTTTATTACTGTGACCTATCAAATCACATGATCCTTGGCTTTAATAAAGTGCCCAAGTTATTTTCAGAAACAGCTTTTGGCTGTTTTGTTGTTGTTGTTGTTGGCTATCTCATGGCTTCCCCATCTATGGGATTATTATCTCTGAATCGTAACAACCACTGCTATGTGCATGTCTTCACAGGGAGCTAGCTCCAGCATGGATGGAAGCGGTCATCCTTCTTCTCCCTCCCCAAAGCAGCTAGCTCTATAGGGGGCTGTAGGGGTGCTGCAGAAGGCATCTCATTCCTGGTTCAGGGCCAGGCCTGCCTTTCTTTTTTTATTTTTTATTTTTTTGAGTTGGAGTCTCACTCTGTCACCCAGACTGGAGTGCAGTGGCCGCTCCCGGCCACCGCAGCCTCGACCTGCTGGGCTCCGGGAATCCTTCCGCCTCAGCCTTCCAAGTAGCTGGAACTACAGGCGCGCGCTACCACGCCCGGCTGATTTTTTTTTTTTTTTTAATTTATTGTAGAAATGAGGTCTCACTTGCCCAGGCGGGTCTCGAACCCGCAGACTCAGGCAATCCACTCACCTCAGCCTCCCAAAGGTGCGGGATTACAGGCTGAGCCACTGAGCCCGGCCCAGGCCTGCCTTTCATTCACACCACCCACACCCCACCTCTCCCTAAAAGCGTTTCTAAGTAAAAAGCAAATAGCTTCCTTAAAAATATTTGGGGTCCTTCACCCAGGAAGAAGAGCAAAAAATTATTTTACACCCCTTTAAAAGACATGAGAGAGATACATTTTCCTCCAATAATGTATTGTCCAACACCGTAGCCACTAGCTACCTGTGGCTATTTGCATTTAATTAAAATTCAAAATTCAGTTTCTCAGTCACCATCACCACATTAAAGTGCCCCAATAGATACACGTTGGACAACATACATATAGAACATTTCCATCCTTTCAGAAAGTTCTGCAATGGAAAACACTATTCTAGAAAATAAAGTACTTTGTAATAGGAGGGAACTTGTCATATTGGAAACTGAAATGCACTTCATTGTATTTATTGCATGTATTAAAACTCTTCGAGAAAGTCTTCTTCATTAACTTTGGAAAACAGGCTCCTGTTTCTTGTCCTCAACTCTGAGAAGTGCCTTCCTGTCAGTCGTTTCTGCCAAGCTCATGGCAGCTGATTTTAGAAAGAATCCTGGGGATTCCTTGGGAATTTCTATCTTGTGTTTGGAGTTGGAAAGGAATGCAACCAAGATCTCTTAGGGCACTAGTAGTCAAGTCATTTTCCAAAACATAAAAGGTATAGCAAAAACAGCATAGCCTTAGATCACATGTCATGCTCTATGGAGACTTGGGTTACAATGTCATTTCATGGTTCACATTCCCAAAGTTTCACTTCGCAGCTCACCCAATCAATAAACATAACCCAAGATAATATCCACATTACCATGTGAGCCTGAGACATTTTTTCCAAATTGAAATGAATAATATGCCTTTGATCCACAAACAGATCTGTTTCCAATAATGAAATCACTCAGATCTCTTCATGAGACGCTGCAGTGAGCTGGCCAGCTGACGTGCATTCATTCTGCATCTACTGCCCACAACATTTAGAGGACGGAAGGCTATAAACAGATAGCTCTTGTCCTTAAGGACAATGAACACATACTTTCATGAGTGTGCATATAATGAAAGAAGTGTATTTCAAAATCCAGACTATTTAAATCTGTTCTTAAATAGCAAATATAACATCTCATGTTAAAGTATATATGCACTACAACTAACCAAAAATTGCTAAAATATTTGGGTCATTTTGATGAGCTATAGATGCCATCTCAGATTTTGTATAAATCAGTCAGCTATTGGACATTCTCTCCAATGCCTCAAATTATGCCAAATATCGCTAAGGGGAAGAGCTCTTCAAAATGGATCTAAAACACAAAAGCAGACAATCCTGTTAGGAAAATTAAAATTTCTTTTTCCGAAAAATACATTTTAAATGTCAGTTGCAGTGGCAGTGATTTTAAATATAGCTATGTTCAAAAAAGGAAGAGATCAGTGTATACTGAAATATTAAGAATGGCCTCACAGATGAAGTAGGATGTCGGGGAGCATTCAAGAAGCGAAGAGAGTGGGGCAGATGGTGGCAGAGAGTTGAGTGGATGGCCACAAAAAGATGGCCACAGGAAAGAGTGGGCATGTTCTGTGTAGGAGGCAAGGAAGGGACCAACCTGCCTGAGCAAAACACACATATTGGGGAAAACAGGAAATGATGTAGGCAGTGAGGGTGGCTTAGCTCTGAGGGTCATAACTGCTGGGATGATGTAAATGCATTTCATGTATTTGATGCAGGGCAGAACTCACAAGAATGCAGCCCTGGGACTAAAATCCACACAAATAATCTATTTTTTTCTGCTATTTCAGTTTCTTTTTGACTTACAAGATTATTTAGAAGAATTTAGGTTCAACATCAAAATATAAATATTAGGAAATTTCACAGAAAAAAAATCCAGTTTTCCAATATTTTTTGAAAAACTGGAAGATCTAAAAGCACTAGGTTGAAATCCGTCATGGCAATGGTTGCCTGGAGCTGAATCGCTGCAGACATCTCTCTTTCAAGGGGATTTCCTGGGTTTTGGTACTACTTCTGGGTGAGCTTGTTCTGTTGGTTTACTTACTGTCAGGTTAAAAATAAAGTGATATTTTTCCCCATACAGTCTTTATCAAATCAGGAGAATGACACCAGATCAAGAAGTCCATGGGTTCCAAGGAAAATGGAAGAAGGCATAACTCTCTATAGACTTGAAGACTATTACTAGATGCTTACTATGCAAAGACCATTATCTGGCCTCATTCACACATTTACTTTATCCTGTCCCACTAGGTATTTGGGTATGCAACTCCTGTTAAAGAATATTGACCAAGTGCCATCTATGACAAACATATTGCTAAATAAACAGAAGTTAGAAACATTTCCCCTGAAAACTGGAAAAAGACAAGGCTGCCCACTCTCACTCCTCTTGTTCAATATTGTGTGGGAAGTCCTAGCTCAGGCAATTAGACAAGAGAAGGAAATCAGGGGTATCAAAATAGGAAAAGAGGAAGTCAAGTTATATACCTTGATTGTATACCTTGAAAATCCAAGAGAATCTGTCAAAAACCTTGCACCGATAAAGGACTTTCGCAAAGTCTCAGGGTACAAAATAAATGTGCAAAAGACAGTTGCATTCCTGTAAACCCACGACAAGCCACAGGGACCCCCCAAAAAAGCACAATCCCATTCACAATAGCCACCAAAAAAATGAAATACCTCGGCATCTTCCTAACCAGAGAAGTGAAAGACCTTTACAATGAGAATTACAAACACTGCTTAAAGAAATCCAAGAAGACACAAACACATGGAAAAATATTCCATGCTCATGGATAGGAAGAATCAACATTGTTAAGATGCCCATCTTACCAAAAGCAATCTACCGATTTAATGCAATCATTACCCATTAAGTTACCATCATTCTTCTCAGACCTGGAAATGACAATACAGAAATTCATATGGAAACATAAACGACCATGAATAGCCAAAACATCCTTAGCAAAAGCAACAAAGCAGGAGGTATCACACTTCCAGACTTCAAACTTTACTATAAGTTTACAGTAATCAAAACAGCCTGGTATTGCTACAAGAACAAGCCCATAGACCAATGGAATAGGATAGAGATTCAGGAAGCAAAGCCTCAACTTCTCAACCAACTCATCTTTGACAAAGCCTCCAAAGACAACCACTGGTGAGAGGAGAACCTATTCAGTAAATGGTGCTGGGAAAACTGGCTGACCACATGCAGAAGATTGAAACAGGACCCCTACCTATCACTATACACAAAAATTAACTCTAAATTGATCAAAGACCTAAACGTAAAACCCCAAACTATACGAATCTTAGCAAACGCAGGAGACACCCTTATGGAAATTGGAACTGGGAACCAATTCTTGTTCAGAACTCTAAAGGCCAATATCTTAAGATATAAGATGGACAAGTGAGACCTCGTCAAATTAACGAGCTTCTGCAAAGCAAAAGAAACTATCAAGAGAGCAGGGAGACGGCCCACAGAATGGGAAAAAATACTTGCCAACTGTATATCTGACAAACGCCTAACATCTAGGATCTATAAGGAACTCAAACGTGCTGAAAGGAAAAAAACAAACAGCCCCTTTAAAAAGTGGGCAAAAGATATGAACAGACACTTCTCAAAAGAAGATATACAGGCAGCCAACAGACACATGAAAAAGTGCTCAGCCTCACTCATCATCAGAGAAATGCAAATCAAAACCACACTGAGATATCACCTAACCCCTGTAAAAATGGCCAGCATTAATAAAACAAACAACAACAGATGCTGAGGAGGATGTGGAGAAAAAGGAACGCTTCTATACTGCTGGTGGGAATGCAAACCAATACACCCTC
>CAUYQG010088406.1:0-11871 GCA_963574415.1 Tarsius wallacei | reverse complement strand
AGGGGAGGGAGGGGCACACCTCATCAACAGGGGTACCTGCATAATCAACATTTGTATACCTAACCCGGTATTGTACCCCAAATCTTTTTTTTTTTTTGAGTTGGAGTCTCACACTGTCGCCCAGACTGGAGTGCGGTGGTGCTTCCGGCCACCGCAGCCTCGACCTGCTGGGCTCCGCGATCCTTCCACCTCAGCCTTCCAAGTAGCTGGAACTACAGGCGCGCGCTACCACACCTGGCTAGTTTTTTGATTTATTGTAGAGATGAGGTCTCGCCAAGTTGCCCTGGCTGGTCTCGAACCCGCGGGCTCAGGCAATCCACTCACCTCAGCCTCCCAAAGGTGCGGGATTACAGGCTGAGCCACCGAGCCCGGCTGTACCCCAAATCTTTAAAATAAAAATAATAAAACACTGAGTGCAACAATGAAAAAAAAATTAGTATTGCTATTGGGTGTGTGATAAGCACCAAGGACTGTTCTAAGCACTTATTACTATATTCTTACTAGTTCTCACAACACTGTATGATTGAATTATTGCCTATCTTGCCTATGAGGAAGCTCAGTTTCAGTGATGTTAGGTAGCCTGCCTACATTTTCACAGCCAGTAAACAGCAGAGCTGGGATTTGAACCCATGGCTAAAGCTCATGTCATTCCCACCATATCACATTATGCCTTTCAATAGGAGTCTTTCGCTTCTGCCTTCTTGTACATGCTGCTATTTTTTTTTTTCTTTTTTGAGTCAGGGTCTCATTCTTTTTTCTTTTTTTTGAGTTGGAGTCTCACTCTGTCACCCAGACTGGAGTGCAGTGGCTGCTCCTGGCCACCGCAGCCTCGACCTGCTGGGCTCCGGCGATCCTTCCGCCTCAGCCTTCTAAGTAGCCGGAACTACAGGCGCGTGCTACCACGCCCGGCTAATCTTTTTTTTGATTTATTGTAGAGATGAGGTCTCGCCAAGTTGCCCAGGTGGGTCTCGAACCCGCGGGCTCATTCCACTCACCTCAGCCTCCCAAGGCGCGGGATTACAGGCTGAGCCACCGAGCCCGGCTGGTCTCATTCTTTTACCCGGACTGAAGTGTGGTAGTGCGAGTTCAGCTCACTGCAGTTGCCATCTGGGCTCAAGCAGTCCTCCCATCTTAGCTGGGACTACAGACATGCGCCACCGTACCTCACTACTTTTTTGTATTTTCTGTAGAGGCGAGGTCTCACTATGTTGCCGGGGCTGGTCTTGAACTACTAGGCAGCTCAAGCAATTCTCCTGCCTTGGCCTCCCAAGTGCAGGGATTACAGGTGTGAGACACTGCTCCCGGTTGTTATTTCTTTATGATGTGAACCTTCCTCTGTGTTATGCTGGCAAAAGTTTAATAACTGACTTCCTCATTAGAGTTCTGACATGAATGGTGGTTGGCACTTTTATTTACGTTAATGAGCATGTCAGAACTTCACTGTTGATCAGTGATGTGAGCGAATTCTTTGTTGAATCAATCAATAGTTTTCAAGTGCTGGAGGAAGATTTCTTCAGTTTTGTAGAAACAATTGCAGACATGATATATTTTTAAATTTAATCTGTATTATTAATATTTTTATATCACTTTTTAAAGTCTAAACAATCAATGAAACAATCAATTAAGTCCTGATTTGTAGTGTATGCATACTTCTGTTGTGTAAAATACTTCTGCCACGAACTTAGGAAGAGATGCACAGAAACGCATCCTTATATACAATATTTCCACCATAGAGATGCAATATGTAAATAATCTCAAGAGCAAACACAGCAGTACAATCATTAGGAAGTGGTGAGTTCTGAGTATTTATTAACTTTTATAAATAATTAATTTCATTGTAAATTTTAATAATTTAATGTTTAGTAATTGTCCTGTTTAAAAACTGCCCCACAACATTCCTGAAAGTGTCACCACTAGCTCTTTTTTTAACTTTTTAAAAAAATTTTTTAGAGTTGGGGTCTTTCTGCATTGCCCGTTGGAGGGCAGTGGCGTGATAGTAGTTCACTGCAACCTTGAACTCCTGGGCTCAAGTTGATCCTCCTGCCTCAGCTTCCTGAGTAGCTAGGACAACAGGCATGTGTCACCTTGCCCAGCGAATTTTTTTTGTTTGTTTAAAAATTGTTTTTTGTAGAGACAGGCTCTCGTTATGTTGCCCAGGCTGGTCTTGAATTCCTGGGCTCAAGCCATCTTCCAACCTCGGCCTCTCAAAGTGCTGGGATTACAATCGTGAGCCACCGTGCCGGGCCAACACTAGCTCTTGTCAGACAGTGAGCGTCAGCTCCGGCACCCACTGCATCCACTCCACTGACTCAAATTCTACTCAGTCTTCAAAGTCCCCCCAAACTCTAACTTGCTAGAAAACCTACCAAGGACAGCCATGTATCACTTGATGGTGGGTATTATGTTCTGAGAAATATGTCATTAGGCAATTTTGTTGTTCGGTGAACATCATATAGAGCGTGCTTACACAAACTGGGGTGGCATGGCCTACCACACACCTAGGCCACGTGGCATAGCCTATTGCTCTTGGGCTACAAACGTGTCACTGTACTGAATACTGTAGGCAGTTGGAACACAGTGGTCCGTATTTGTGTATTTAAACATAAAAAGGCATGGTAAACGTAGGGAATAAAAGATAACAAATGGTACACCTGGACAGGACACTTGCCATGAATGGAGCTTGCAGGACTGGAAGTGATCTGTGTGAGTGAGTCAGTGAGTGAGTGACGAGTGACTGTGAAGGCCCAGGTCATTACTGTACACTACTATCGACTTTATAAACACTGTGCACTTAGGCCACACGAGATTTAGAAAAATTTTTCCTTTCCTCAATAATAAATTAAACTTAGTTTACCATAACTCTTTTGCTTTATAAACTTTAAAAATTTTAAAAACCTTTTTTACTCTTTCTTGTAACGATACTTAGCCTAAAACACAAACATTGTGCAACGGCACCAAAATATTTTCTTTCCTTTTGTCCTTATGCTATAAACTTTTTTCCCATTTTTAAAGTTAAGTTTTTTTTTTAAACTTAAAATTTTTTTGGGCCAGGCTTGGTGGCTCCGCCTGTCATCCCAGCACTTTGGGAGGCCGAGGCGAGTGGATTACCTGAGCCCGCAGGTTCGAGACCCACCCAGGCAACTTGGCAGGACCTCGTCTCTACCACAAATCAAAAATTAGCTGGGCGTGGTAGCGTGTGCCTGTAGTTCCGGCTACTTGGAAGGCTGAGGCGGAAGGATTGCCGGAGCCCAGCAGGTCGAGGCTGCGGTGGCTGGGAGTGTGCCACTGCCCTCCAGTCTGGGTGATGGAGTGAGACTCCAACTAAAAAAAAAAAATTTTTTGGTTAAAAATGACACAAAAACACATTAGCCTAGGCCTACACAGGGTCAGGACTATCAATATCAGTGTCTTTCCCTTCCTCATCTTGTCTCCTAGGAAGGTCTTCCGGGCAATAATACAGATGGAGCTGTCATCTCCTATGATAACAATGCCTTCTTCTGGAATATGTCCTGAAAGGCCTGCCTGAGGCTGTTTTACAGTTAACTTGCTTTTTTTAAAAATAAGTAGAAGGTTCTGTGGCTCAGCCTGTAATCCTGTGCCTTGGGATGCTGAGGTGAGTGGATTGCCTGAGGCCGTGGGTTCGAGAGCCGCCTGGGCAACTTGGCGAGACCTCATCTCTACAATAAATAAAAAAACTAGCCGGGCGTGGTAGTGCGCGCCTGTAGTTCCAGCTACTTGGAAGGCTGAGGCGGGAGGATCACGGAGCCCAGCAGGTCGAGGCTGCGGTGGCTGGGAGCGGCCACTGCCCTCCAGTCTGGGTGACAGAGTGAGACTCCAACTCAAAAAAAAAAAAAAAAAAAGAAGGGGTAAACTCTAAAATAATGATTAAAAAATAGTAAAATACATACACCAGTGACATCGTCATTTATAATCACTGTCAATATCATGTAGTTTGCATAATTGCATGTGGTATTCTTTTATACAACTGGCAGCACAGGAGGTTGGTTTACGTCAGCATCATCACAAGCATGTGAGTAATGAGTTGTACTCTGGCATTAGGACAGCTATGACGTCACTAGGTGACAGGAATTTTTCAAGCTTCATTGTCATCTTATGGGACCACCATCGTGTAAGCATCCTGTCATTGCCTGAAACGCCATTATGTTGAGCATGGCTATAAACCACTTGGTCTTCCTTCAACCTCAATCCTTCCCAAACTCTGCAACCTTTTTAGCTGATACAAGTCCTTAGCCCTTGTCTTGTGCCACTGCTCCATGCCGTCTTTTGGTTTAGGTCCGTCTGTTTCACCGGCAATGTGATTAACTCTGCGAGATCAGGGAGCTTACCTAGCAACCTTTGTACTTTCTGACGCCACTTTGCACCCTCTTCTGTACACATGAGATACTTGATGTTATGCTATTGATCTGGGTACTTTTTGGATAAATTATCCACATGCAGTTGTAAAATCTCCATTTGTCCCCAACTTATAGACGTGAGCACAGAAATGTCATCTGGTTCCAGGCACATGGGAGTGTATTGTGCTTGTCCAGCTCAGACTCCACTGACTTTGGGCAGATTCTACTCAGCGTGTCCTTGGCATGCGCTGTTCACACCTCCAGACTCACTTTCTTTGAAAAGACCATCTTCGGCTCTCAGCACCCTGGCAGCCCTCTTCTAGGCATCATTACTGTGAGCATTACCTGCCTCCCTTGAGTCACCTCATCCTTTTCTTATGCGGGAGTTCTGTCTACCTGTTGAATTTTGAATGAAAACCCAATGGACAGAAGCTCTGCACTGAATTCTATATTTTGTTCCTTGCTGAGCTTCCATGAATATAAAATACCAGCACAAAGGGGAAAGTCAGCGGCTAGAGAGCCACAGGATCCATATTTAATGGAAAGGGAGTCTGAGTTCATAGGTGGGAAAACTGACTTAGAAGAAGGCCAAGTTCAATAACTTGCCCGTGCTTACTGACTGAGCTTCTAGCAAAAACGGAATAAATATCTTATGATGAATTTTCATGATTTGTGCTTTCAAGTAGCACCATCATTTTAATGCCTAAGGAAGAAATAAAAAAGCCAGCAGGAATGGGATTAAATAGCTATTGGTAATCAAGAAAAGCCCCTCATCCACGATGGAATATAAAAGAGAAGATGGGGGCCCGCATTCCTCACCAGGAATCTGAGCTGTCTGTGACTTGGCTGGCCCAGAGTTCGCTTCCCACCACCACCTATTTCTCTCTCCTTAGGAGGAAGACAGTGAAGCCCCCACAATCTCCACACTCTATTAAAAAGTCAAGGTTGTAGGGCAGAGTGGCCTGGAGCCTGAAGCACAGTGGTTTCCCTATCATTCCTCAGGTGTGTGGCTTTCAATGTGGAACCCACAGTGGTTCTGGCTGGTGGCTCCCACAGTGGCTCTAGGTAAAGTTCTCCCGATGGCAGTATGTTTCAGCACAATTTTTTCTCTGGGCTGGAACATTCCGCCATTGGGAGAGCCTTACCCGCTCTAGTGGTTTTTGATGTCTTCCTATGGGAATTTCTCTGGTGGCAACATGATCAGTTGTAGTGGCTTTAGTCACAGCACTGCAGCTCTCAATAGCAATTGCCTCCAGAAACTCTTCTGGGTTTCCAGGATCTAGGCTGTAGCTCTAGCCTTCTCTAACAGGTGCCAGGTTTCTCTGTAGCTGGGCAGCCATCATCGCTGTCTTGGCATCGAATACACAAATATATATATTCTTGTGATGAGTACATCAACAAACAGAGCATTTGTCCTGCCACAACTCCTGTCTCTACCCACGCATACTCCTTTTGCATTGGACATAGAAGCACCAACGAATATCAAGACCCAGAAAAACCTAATAAGTTCTCAACTTAGGTTAAGTGGGTTGTATTCTTGTTTGCACAGCTGCTTGTTCATTCAAATGGTTGATTCATTCATTCGACCACCCATCTGATATTTATTGAGCACCAACTATGTGCTAGGAACCATGACAGAGCACCTGTTCAAGGTGCTCACAGCCTAGTAATAATAATAATAATAATAATAATAATGGCAAGTACTAATAGAGTGCTTAGTGTGTGCTATCCTCAATAGCTTGAGGTTAATACTATTATTCTTTCTACTTTACAGATGAGAAAACCAGGCACAGAGAGGGTGAGTTGCCCCCATGTCCACACAGGCAGGCAAGTAGATAGATGATTACTGTTTCATGTAGTAGCCCCAGATGCAGGGAAGCTGCAGGGAGTGTACTCAGAGTAAGGTGTGATTGAAACCTAACATGCTTGTATACTTGCCCTTAATGATAATGACCTAATCTGATATATAGAGACACCTAATTCTAGGATTTTCCAAAGGTAATTGAATTTTAAAAAGAACGAATATTTGGGTTAAAGAGAAAGTTACAGGCAGGCTGCAAACAATAAAAATGAAGTATTCATTTAAAATGGAAAAGGCATTCAGTTTTAGGGTTAGTGTGACCTTTAATTTACTGGTGCCTTCCAGTGCTTCTGGCAAAGCTCAACCCTATTTCTGGAGAAGGGGTCTTTACAGTGATGAATTAGAAAGGGTCAGAAGGATTTGTGATTGCTAAAGAACTGTCAGGAAGCCTTTTCAAAACAGAAAAGACCGGACACATGGAAACAATTTCCTTACATCTGGAAGAAGGTCTGCAGACGTAGAAGGGAGAGTCTTGAGGCAGCAAAGCTGCTCTCGACACCGTGGGATCTGCTGAATTTTACCTCCCACCATTGTGTTAATGCTGGCAGCTTTATGAACCCAAAGGGATGCTAGATCTCCTCAAACTGTATTTTTGGAGAACTGAGAGAGGGTATTTGAACCTAATCATAGGACCAACAGTTTGAGATGCTTAATAAATGCACACGCTGGCTATAACCACATGATACCAAATTCCTCATCAACTTTAACAATTCAGAGAAGGAAAAAAAAATCAACATGGTACAAAAGCCTCCCAGGTTTCATGGGATTGAAAGAAGCTCTTCGACTGACATGTCTAGCCATTTGTTTTGTTGTTATGTAGAGGCAGCCCATGGTCTGGTTTCTGTCTTTCTGTTGATATTCTGCTTTGGTGATCAGCTAAGAATCCTTACTATGATGAGAGCTGAATCGTCCTGGTGGTATTTTTCGACACACCTTTGGGACACGACAGAAACTTTCCTGTCAGCAAGAACAGAGGACGACACCCAAAGGAAGCAGCTTTAGAGCTACTGGCTATGATTCCACACTCATCTCTAGAAGAGGCTTAACTTCCAATGCGTTTTTGCAGTAATTCTTTGTTTACTTCTTCCTAGCCATGCTCTTCCTAACCATGAATAGTTACAGTGAGTCTCTTTAAGTAATAAGGGACAATTAACAAAAAACAATATTTTGTTTGACGCAAAGAGATTTGGGGGGCCTTTATCAATCTGTTTGAACTCAAGCATGAACTGCTGTCCAATTTTGGCTTTCATTATAATTCCTTGCCTTCATAGCCTCTTGCAGACTATGAAGCATTTTCACAAACATAAGGCTATTTTATTCTTCAGGCAGCTCAGTGAAGTGATTAGGTCAAGCATTATATTCCCTAGTTTGAAGATAAGAAACGGATGCACAGGGGGTTAGGAGTCTCATCTGACCCTCTTAAGTGGCAGAACTGGGACTGGAATCCGTGTTTTCTTCACAGGACGTGTAGATTCACAAACATGTTTCTTGTATTGTACATTCTGAATTTTATTATATTCTATTGCACTTACACTGTATTGCTTGGGATTTCCCACGATTCTCTGAAGATTTCACAATGTAGGTATTACTTCCTGAAAAGATCATCAACTTTCCGAAGGTGGAGACCATGTCCTATGAGCATATGGAATTCTGTACTGGAATGAAGAGGGGTGGCACATATGACGTGAGGAAGGGCACCAGAGCAGGAGTCTGTAGGCTGAGGCTTGCCTTGATAGTACCCCAGACTGATTCTGTGACAAAAAGCAAGCTGCTTACTCTCTTTGTGCATGTGAAGTGGGGATCACAAATACTCAAGGGACAATAATGGCAGTACATAAAGACAAATACAGTGTTTGATAAACAGGCAATATATTAGATAGTTGTAAGCACTCACCACGCACATATGAGATATTATTTGTTAATTTTTTTATTGTAGAAAATTTAAAACACATTCAGAAATAGGGAGACTAGTGTAATGAACCCTCTATACCCATCACCTGACTACAAAGATTGACTCAAGGCTTATTTCATTTATACACCCATTTTTTTTCTCCATCCACCTTGAATAATGCAAGCAAATCCAAGACATCGACATTTTCTGGGGCTGCCTTAACAAACTGAGTGACTTGAAACCCAGACATTGATTCTCTCAGGCTAGAAGTCTGAGACCAAGGTGTTATAATAGTTGGTTCCTTTGGGGCACACTGAGGTAGAATCTGTTCCTTGCTTTTCTCCTTCTGGTGGTTGCGAGTAACTTTGGCATTCCTTGGCTTGTAAGTGCATCACAATATTCATCTTCACATGGCATCTTCTCTGTCTCTGTCTTGTTTCTTCTCTTCTAATAGGACGTCATCATTTTAAATTAGGGACCCGCCTTACTCTGGCATGACCTCATCTTAATTCAACTAGTTATAACTGCAGTCTGATCTAACTTCCAAATAGGTCACATTCTAAAGTTACAGGAAGGACATGAATTTTGAGAGGTGACCCTAACCCTCTTCAGCTGGAAATATTTGTCTCTCCAAAAGAAAGGGACTATTACAATAAAATAAAGTAACAATACAAGTAAATACACACCCCAATAAAATGAGCAATAATTTCTTAATATCATCAGATGTCTAGTCAGAGTTATACATCTTACTGAGTTTATTTGAATCGGGAGCCACATTATTTGATAACTTTAGCTTTAGGATTTTAACTCTTAATCTATATCAAACCTACTTTTATTTTTCCTTGCAATTTCTTTTGTTGAATGATCTAGATTACTTATTATATAGTTTCAAATTTGATGTTTGCTGCTTGCTTTCCTGTGGTGTTCTCTCAAGGTGATTGAGCTCATGGACTTAATATTTGATGTGTTTCAATCCATTGCAACTTTTAACATATTAATGCCCAAATAGTCTCATCTTTAGGTAACTGTTTCTTCAGGGTGACTCCTGAGATGTTTTGGTTTTGTTTATGATGTGGCCCTACTAATCTTTGGTAGCTTCCTTGTTTTCTGGTGTCTAGATGTTCTAGGCTTACTTACACATTTCATGCCCCAGATCAGAACTCAGCCATGTCTTTAAGAAACCCTGGTTCCTTTTAGCGAGTAAAGGTATTTAGGGACCACAATCTGGCACAAGGTGTGCTCAGCATACTGGGTTAGACATTGTTTCTAGGCCTTGTCAGTAGATAAAGCTAGGAATTTTTATTTCAGATAAAACATATTATTTGTTCATACTGATTCTTCAAATTAAAATTTGGAAAAACAGGCTTTTAAAAACCACACCAGTCTTCCATCAGTATCTCCTTTCTTCCAAGCTAAAAATCTGTCTTCTCAATGACACCAATGAAATTTCCCATCTCCCCTCTATACTCTCATTATGTACATGATAGTCTCAGAAAAATTATACCAACACCATAGCAATCAATAATTTGGTTACAGAAATGGGTTTTAGATTATTTTTTCAGTTCTTTTGTCATTAGGCTATGTCCCGCTAGTGATGTACAGCCAAATTACTTTAAAGTCAGTTGTAGAGGTGCTGTCTCAGTTATTATGCCACTAACTGAATATGTATTTAGGTTAATTTGTTTCACTTTACTTTTGACTTTTATATTTTGTAAGTTTTCACTTTGTTTTATAACTATATGAAATAGTTATTTCATCTGAAAGTGAAATCCATGAAACAGGGTCCATTCAATGAAGTTTACATTTTATTTCTGTCCTCTCTATCCTATCCATCTCCCCTCATAAGTAACAGTTTTCCTTTTTATTCATGGCTTGTACATCTCCTAAATAATGTGAGCAAATCATCCTCCTCCTTTTTTTGATAGATAATATGTCTTTTTATACTCTTATAGTTTTCCACTATATTTTCTTTAGTTTGGTCTCTCTCTTTCCTATTGCTCCTCTCCCTGATCAGTACATATTTTGGTATTTAGAAAAGTTTGAAATTGTATGTTAATTTACATTATTACCTTTACATAATACTTGTAGTCATACTTTTTGGGGGTTATTGTCTATTGGTTTACTATAAAGAGTGACATTGAAATTAGAAAGTAACTTCATTTTTGTATACTTCCATCTTCTCAACTGAAATGATATACTTTGACTTCCATTTATACCTTTAATATAAATGGTGAGTTTATTCTACTTTTCATACATAATCTTCATTCTCCTTCCATAGTTAAGAGATTCACATTATTTATGCTGTCAGAGCATATAGCCATTATGTACTCTACTGTCCCCTCTATAACTATCATTTAGGCTTTGTCCAATCCTTATGTTGTATTTAGTAGATACCTTAGGAAGGGTTTAATAGAACATTTTCTGAGTTCTTGAATGTTTCATTTTTTTTGTGGCCTTTGTATTTGAACATCAATTTGATTAAATATAAAATCCATGGCCAGATATAAAATTGTTACATTTTCTTTCCTTGAGTTGCTTAAGTATGTTACTCAAATGCTTTCTGGCATAAAGCATTAGTCTAATGATATTTTGATTTTTATTTCTCTTGTAAGTGAATAAGTGACTTAGTTCATTTGCTTGAATGCCCAAAGATACTTTTCTTTCCCCTCTTTTTTAAAGCCTAATTTTGATGGTGGTTATTCTGGGCTAGTATTCCCAGGTATGTCGTGTGATATCTCAATAAGCAATTTTGTAGTTTAAGAAAAGTTTTATTGAATTATAGTTTTTTTGTATTTGATCTGTCTCATTGTTTGTTTTTTTTTTTTTTTTCCTGTGAGGACTTTTACAAATCTTGGATCTTCTTTGCCTGTCTTCTATAATTGTCAATTTTCTTATATTTCTTTTACCTTTTTCTTCACTTATTTTTATTATTTTATTTCTGCTTTACTCCTATGACAGATTATCTTCATTTTTTAATTTAAAAATTTTCTACTTTACACATTTTATTTCTCTTAGGGCATGCTTTTGTGTTCCTTATAGTTTAATCTTCATTTCTGAAGTAGAATTTTCTTTTGTTTGTAAGCATTATCATTTCTCTTTTTGATCTTATTTTTACTAGGCACCTAACTTATGAGTTTTTAAAAATTCTGACTGAAGCTGTTGATTCATAGATTCCACTATTTTCTTTCTTTTAGTTTTTAAAATAATAGGTTGCAGTTCATCTTAATTGCCTGAAGGGATATTATTCTGATATTTATTCTGTTTTTTTGTTTGTTTGTTTTTGAGTCAAGTTCTCATTCTGTCACCCAGGCTGGAGTGCAGTGGTACGAGCCCAGTTCTTGACCTCTTAAGCTTTGGCAATCCTTCCTCCTCTGCCCTCCCGAGTAGCTGGGACTATAGGCATGCACCACCATTCCAAGCTAATTTTTTGATTTTTTTGAAGAGATGAGGTCTCACTATGCTGCCTAGACAGATCTCAAACTCCTGGGCTAAAACATTCCTCCTGCCTTGGCCTTCTAAAGTTCTGGGATTACAGCACTTTACAGGTGTGAGCCACTGCACCTGGCCCGTATTCTTATTTTTTAAAGAATCACTTTGAATGGAATAAGCCATAATTTTTTTTGGCTCATTTTTTAAGTGAAAATGAGTTTTCTTGTACTTTGTACAAGAGGTGACAAAAGAGTGGGCCAGGATGGTATTTTTAGAGTCATGACTTTGGAGCTTCCTTTTGTGTTGTTTTTGTGAAATAATAAAGAACCTTACCC